>CM053032.1:48720604-48848761 GCA_028564925.1 Lithobates sylvaticus
GAGTATCTGCCAATGGTACTGTGACGGACCTCGTACCCAAGATGTCCGCCGTAAATGCTTCCTCCGTCCGGTACCACACAATCCAAGACCCATTAGCTTACCCAGTCACCAGACAACACCAGTGTAGGCTACATCAGGAATGAATCTTTATTTGACATTTCACACACATATATAGCCAGATGATTAAAAGCTAACCTAATTAGCATGAGCTAATTATCTTAATCATTGCCCAGACTAGTTGACTGCCTGAAAAGGCTTTTCAAGGTCAGACTTTAAGGCTCCTAGTTAATTGGAATAACTATTCAACATACATTAACATAAACAGTAACACAGGGCTAATTAGCACAACAACATTGTGTGGAATACACCTTACAAGCCAGACCAGCCTCATCTACACAATAGACAGGTGGCTTGAGTTCATGACATTGAATGGGACACAAGGTGTCAGATGCTAGTCTATTTCTAATGCCAAATGCATATACAGAGAGTGTATTTTGGGGGGCCCGTGATCAGCTGGCAGGAGGCTAGCATGTAGTCCTCTCAAAAAGCCCGTGTCCCGGCTAGGTCTGTCACATTTCTCCCCTTTCGGCAGGAGACTAACACAGGAGGAGACCCCAGACGGGTTGACTCCGAAGTTAGTCCATAGTTCCAGTCCTCTAATGCCTGTACCCACACAGTACCCCAAACAAATTGTTCCAAACAGAGCATGACTCACCCAGCCAACCTCTGCCTCTCTCATAGAACATATCTGCCGCTGGGGAGAGGCCTGGACTGGCCCTCCTCCCTGGAGTCTTTTCAGCCGCTGGAGAGAAGACAGGGTGACTGGGCTCAGTCTGTCATGCTGTTGGCCATCTGGGCCTACTGCCCAGCATCCCTGGGGTATACAGGTGGAGACTGAATTCCCATCCACCTTTACAGGAAATCTGTCCTGTGTCAGTTGAGGGCAGAGGCCAGCAGCGCTCTGTTCCGTTGCCAGCAGTTCAGCTGGGCGTAGGAGCTTCCCTACATCATCTGCTCCAGCTAACTGTTGGGGAGAGAGGCCGACTGCCCCAGCTCCCTGGAACTCCGCAGCTGTTACCGGTGCTGGGCAGAGGTTGGTAGCACTCTGCCCGGTTGCCAGCACTTCTGCTGGTTTTCTGTTAGTGGAGACCACAGGCCCATCCACTGACACCAGATCAAGCTGCAGATGTGAAGTGCAGATTGCATTCTCTCCTTGGGTCCTGAGCTGCTGCTCGGGAGTGACCACCACCTCCTCACCCTGGGCCTCCAGAACTGCCACAGGTAGTGCAGATTGGATCCTCTCCTTCTCCCCCTGTATCTGCAGCTGGGAAGTGATCGCCACCGTCTCACCCTGAGCCTCCAAAACTGACTCAGGTGTGGGGCAGAGGTCTTGGACCCTCTGTTCGGTGACCAGCGCTACAGCTGGGGAAGTTCCTTGTAACTTCCCAGATACTGCTGTTGATGCTATCAGTGCTGAGCAGAGGTTAGCAGAGCTCTGGCCGGTTGTCAGCACTTCAGCTTTGGGGATGGCAATCTCCAGATTTTCCACTGCCGATTCTCTTGCATGCTGCTGGACAGGCATATTCCTCCGTCCAAGATCATCCCATGCAGAAACAGGATCATCAAGGTCAGTCAGCACTTGCTGCATCCGCCATAAGACCTCCGCGTCCATAGCTGCGGGGGCAGGTGGGCAAAGCACTCTGTTACTATGCCACATTGCTGACTCTTCAGCCAGGATTTCAGAGCTGTCTGCTGGTATTTCCTGATAGTCCCAGGCAAAGGGAGCCCCACCCTGCTGCTGAGCAGAGTCTAGCAGCTGTATGTAGGCGATCTCCAGCTCCCATTCCTGAGCGGCCAGGAACTCCAAATCTTCCTGTGCCCAGAGCACTTCCGAGACGTTCAATCTTTGCTCTCTGTGCTCCATTATTTCCTCCAAACGCCACTCCAGATCACTCCCAAAGTCGGGGTCCTCGGACAGCCTCCAGTACAACAATCCCAGGCCATTATAATCAAAGCCTTCCGTGGGCCTGTCATCCGCTGTCCACGGGCACACTTGGGCTACATACCACCGGAGGGCTCTGTAGCTCTCGTCCAAACGCATTTCTGCCCGGATCAGCCTGCTTAACTCAGCTGTCCACTCCTGCTTCGGTTGTTCCCCCAATAACAACATTCGTACTTCATACTGCGACCAGTACCTTACATGGATGGAGGGGAGAACTTTTCCCTGGTGTCGCTGCTCACAGGCTAGCGCTTCTTTCCAGAGTTGTAGGCGAACAGAATCATACCATCCCAGCAGGACCTGCACCGATACTGGTCCTCTGTGCTGTATCCGCATCTCTCGCAACCTCCTTCCGAATTCCTCTTCCATGATGACGTATCTGTACCTCTGCTATGCGGGCCTTGGATCCAGGTGATGGTTTGGATGTGTTCACGACAAGGAAGCACGATCCCACCGCTGCCAGCCAATTGTGACGGACCTCGTACCCAAGATGTCCGCCGTAAATGCTTCCTCCGTCCGGTACCACACAATCCAAGACCCATTAGCTCAGCCAGTCACCAGACAACACCAGTGTAGGCTACATCAGGAATGAATCTTTATTTGACATTTCACACACATATATAGCCAGATGATTAAAAGCTAACCTAATTAGCATGAGCTAATTATCTTAATCATTGCCCAGACTAGTTGACTGCCTGAAAAGGCTTTTCAAGGTCAGACTTTAAGGCTCCTAGTTAATTGGAATAACTATTCAACATACATTAACATAAACAGTAACACAGGGCTAATTAGCACAACAACATTGTGTGGAATACACCTTACAAGCCAGACCAGCCTCATCTACACAATAGACAGGTGGCTTGAGTTCATGACATTGAATGGGACACAAGGTGTCAGATGCTAGTCTATTTCTAATGCCAAATGCATATACAGAGAGTGTATTTTGGGGGGCCCGTGATCAGCTGGCAGGAGGCTAGCATGTAGTCCTCTCAAAAAGCCCGTGTCCCGGCTAGGTCTGTCACAAGGACCCCCTAGGGCATACGTTGGAATATATAGACCCATATCCTTTGGCCCAAACAAGTGATTCAGTAGAGCTACTAGAAATTCATCAGATCACACAGGACTTTATTAGAACATCCTGCTGCCATTCATCAAGCCACTTCTGCTGTTTATAATAGAAGTTTGTTTGCAGTTTGGGCCTTCTCAGAGGGGAGCGTCGGTGCCAGACAAAAGCGAGGGCAGGGTTTGAGCGATGATAAACACACTGGCACTGTCATTGAAGGCTCTATATTAAAAGAAAAGAAATGGATCCGAGGCTCATGACTCTTCCATATGGGGGCATACATCATCTCGGCGGACTGAGAGACAAAGGGAATATAAATTTGTTCAGAGAAATTTGTCAGACTATGAGATGAACACAATGAATTCCATGTTTCTAAAGCAGTTCACAGCGAGCGCTTATTCCGTCCAAGTTACAGTTTGTCATTTGCTAGGAGCCTCTCAAACACTATTCCAATGCATGAGCTGCTTCGGGGTCTCTGCTGGGAAAATAAATAAATAAAGCAGAAGTAGGACAATTGGTTGTTAACCTGTTGGTTGCTATGCCACTTTCCTTGCTTTTCCAAAACTGATACTGCCCCTTTCATTCTCTAACCATCACATGAAGAATTAAAGCTGAACCCTGGCCTTTCCTTCAGTCTTGAACAGTTGTACAGGCTCATTTCCTGTTTTGAAATGGCTTACTCCTTATTTTATTGCACACGGTGAGCTTTTCAGTGTGTGTTAGAAACCGAAGAAAGTCAAATGGCCTTAATTCCTAGCTGGAGGACCTCCTGCATCATCTAGCTTTTTCATACCCAACCTGACTGCCCTGGCCTACGCCATTCATTTATTAGAGAAAGAAAGGACAAATGGCTGCACACCCATGCAATGCAATGTCGACTTTTAATATTGAAGTCTAATAAATGAATAGAAAGATACCGCTGCTCACAGGTGAATCACACAGACCATAATCCACAAAGATCGCACAGGACTTTATTAGAACATCCTGCTGCCATGATGCAAGCGATGGGGTGCACGCCCTGCAACTGATAGCAGGAATCAAAGCAAAGAAAGAGCGGATGAATGGCTGCACACCCATGCAATGCAATGTCGACTTTTAATATCAAAAATTGGATAAAAACATCCAGGCACGGACAAGCAAGTGATGATGAGGTTGACACGTTTCACAATAAATTTCTTGCTTTGTCAAAACCATGTGGACATGCAATTTCAGAACCAATATATACGTAATGATTCATTCACAGATGTTCATAATTACATGATTGCATTTCCTGTTTCAAGTCCCGTCAGGTGCATTCTTAGTATTTTCATACAACACTAAACCAATACATATAAACATGATAAAAGGTTTTTCAGAACAACAAGAAAAAGAAAATTCATATAAAATTGAAAAACATTGAAAATACCACACAATACACTACAGAACTAAAAACACGAGAGACACAATCTTATTGTGGAAATTCATATCCTCCAAACATCATAGCATGCATGTGTCTGGAGATCTATAGAAACGTATCCATAATCGGGAAATTCCCACTGAAAAAAAGCCTCCAATTCCATGTATGCATATGTGCTTGTATATATGCACCAAACAAAGTCCATGGCCAACTATCAAATATTAACAAAAGACATTTACATATACATATAAGCCATTTATGTCTCTGAAGGTGCAAAACACACATGCATAAGGAAGGATCAAATGGCAATACATTTGAATATATCATTGTAAAAGAAATTGTTTGAGAATCAAATAAACAGCCCGATCATTAAATGTGTGTGTGCATCCACAGCCCACCACACACAATGTGTCGCGAGAAAGTGGTGTGAGCCTAGGACGCCACACAAACAACCCCCCAATCATCACACGCATACACATGTCTGGAGACATATGGAGATGTATCCATAATCCCGTTGAAATCAAACCCCAAAATTTCATGCATGTATATATGCGCTGAACAAAGTCCATGGCCAGCTACTACATATACACACATGTAAGCCACATGTACCTCTGAAGGAGCAAAAAATACATGCATGCTGAAGGATCAAATAACAATATGAATATATTCGAATACCTCATTAGTACAAAGAAAATAAGTGAACATCCAATCGGAGTGGTCAAATGGTATGCATGTGTGCATCTATAACCTGCACCACACAAAGACACACACATCGTATGTATCAAGAAAGCAGTATAAGTTTAAGACGCACACTGGAAATCAGAAACACCTAAAAATGTTATTCATAAAAGTGGGTCAAATCCCACTCGAAGTTCAAGCCCTTAGGAATTCTGGTCTGCAAGCTGAATATCCAGAAGACTTCACACATGCATAAGATCCTAAAGCTATCGCCCCCCTCTTCTCGCTGTAACAACTTTTTCAATACCCTGTATTTGTATAAGTGATGTGTTTCCATTGTACATCTCATTAAAATGCCTAGCAACATTAGTTGCATGTTCCTTCTCTGTGTCACGAACATGATTATTCAATCGATCCCTCAATCTTCCAGTGGTGCGACCCACATATTGAATATTACACTCTCTACACGTGATTAAATAGATCAGATTTCTGGTATTACAATTAATGAATGTGTCAACATTATAGGATTTACCACTAATGTTTGAAAACTTGTCCCCCTTAATAATACATGGACAGCATGGACACATGTTTGCTCCACATTTATAATTGCCTAAAAAAATCAAGCCACGTTCTACTCTGAATGCGGGAACAAAAATCACTCGGTGATAAAGTGTTACTAAGGCTACTTGCACGCTGGGCGCGCTGGCGGTAAATCTGGGCTATATTTTGCGTTGCTTTACTGTCGTTTTAGCGGTGCTGTTCGGCCGATAGCGGGGCAGTTCCCCCCCCCCCCGCTAGCGGCCGAAAAAGGTTTAAAACCGCCCACAAAGCACCGCTGCAGATGCTTTGCAGGCAGGTTTGGAGTGCTGCCCCATTGTTTTCAATGGAAGGGGCGCTTTAGGAGCGGTAAATACACCGCTCCTACAGTGCTCCAAAGATGCGGCTTGCAGACATTTTTCAGCGTCCTGCAAGCGCACCGCTCCAGTGTGAAAGCCCTTTTATTATTCTCCTAATTTTGTTAAATTCTAAGCACAAGCACCCAATGCACTACACATACCATTTGACCACTCTGGATGTTCAACTTTCTTTATAATAATGAGGTATTCGAATACATTCATATTGTTATTTGATCCTTCAGCATGCATGTATTTTTTGTGCCTTCAGAGGTACATGTGGCTTATATGTGTGTATATGTAGTAGCTGGCCATGGACTTTGTTCAGCACATATATACATGCATGAAATTTTCGGGTTTGTTTTAAATGGGATTTTCCCAATTATGGATACATCTCCATATGTCTTCAGACATGTGTATGCGTGTGATGATTGGGGGGTTGTTTGTGTGGTGTCCTAGGCTCACACCACTTTCTCACCACACGTGTGTGGTGGTTTGTGTGTGGTGGGCTGTGGATGCATACACACGTTTAATGATCGGGCTATGTTTATTTGATTCTCAAACAATTTCTTTTACAATGATATATTCAAATGTATTGCCATTTGATCCTTCCTTATGCATGTGTGTTTTGCGCCTTCAGAGACATAAATGGCTTATATGTAAATGTCTTTTGGTCATATTTGATAGTTGGCCATGGACTTTGTTCGGCGCATATATACATGCACATATGCATACATGGAATTGGAGGCTTGTTCTCGGGGGAATTTTCCCGATTAAGGATACGTTTCTATATCTCTCCAGCCACATGCATGCTATGATGTTTGGAGGATATGAATTTGCACAATAAGAGGCGGCTGTGTCTCTCGTGTTTTTAGTTCTGTAGTGTATTGTGTGGTATTTTCAATGTTTTTCAATTTTATATGAATTTTCTTTTTCTTGTTGTTCTGCTAAACCTTTCATCATGTTTATATTGTATGTATTGGTTTAGTGTTGTATGAAAATACTAAGAATGCACCTGACGGGACTTGAAACAGGAAATGCAATCATGTAATTATGAACATCTGTGATTGATTTGTTGCGTATATATTGGTTCTGAGGTTGCATGTCCACATGGTTTTGACAAAGCAAGACATTTCTTGTGAAACGCGTCAACCTCATCTCTTGCCTGTCCGTGCCTGGATGTTGTTTTTATCAAATTTTTGATATTAATAAAGTCGACATTGCATTGCATGGGTGTGCAGCCATTAGTCCTTTCTTTCTTCGCTTTGATTTCTGCCATCAGTTGCAGGGCGTGCACCCCATCGCTTGCATCATGCTTTGTGGATTATGGTCTGTGTGATTCACCTGTGAGCAGCGGTATTTTTCTATTCATTTATTAGACTTCGGTTCTTTGAATCACGGAGGCCCAGCATCTCATGAGGGCTTTACCCAGGGCAGCTTTTCTCAACCTTTTTTTAAATCAAAGGGACCCCTAAAATAATTTTCAGGTCTCAAGGAGCCTTTACCTAAACTAATTCTATAAGGTCAATGACAAAAATGCCCCCTGTATTGATGGGCACTAGAAAGAATGCAATCATTACAGTGGTGGTCAGTACGCCAAACTTAAGGTGGGTATAAATGTATGGAAATTTGGCCGGTTCAGCGGGAGTTAGCCAAATTTCGGTATGTGTGTAACCCTGTCTGGTCATTAGAGCGGCTTCTGTCCAATGGTCAAGCTGGGAAACCAGCTTTCATCGCTAATCTGTATATTCCGAAGGGGAAGGAGTCCCCACTGTCAGAATAACACATCAGGGGAGATCCCTGCATCCACATTGTGTGGATGCAGGAAACTGCCATGTTTTTTTTACGCTGGTAAAATGAAAGCAAACTGCATACCCTGCTTTACAGATAACTGATAAAATAATTGGTGTCATGCTGCTGGCTTTGCTAAGTGATGTAGGTCCCGAAACCATGCAGAAACCATCAAATGGGAGGCAAACAATCCACTGCTCAGGGAACCTCTAGTAACCCCTAGAGAGCCAGACCTTCTCTTCCAACATCAGTGCCTGACCTCACAAATGGGCTTCTGGAAGAATGGTCAAACATTCCCATAGACACACTCCTAAACCTTGTGGACAGCCTTCCCAGAAGGGTTGAAGCTGTTATAGCTGCAAAGGGTGGGCCAACTCAACATTGAACCCTACGGACTAAAACTGGGATGCCATTAAAGTTCATGTGCGTGTAAAGGCAGGTGTCCCAATACTTTCGGCAATATAGTGCATCGCACCCACTTGTCAGGTGCTATTGTCACAAGATAATCAAGTTATTTATTTAACCCATCAGTGGTCATAGTGTTATGGCTGATCAGTCTATATAATATATGCATTGCATTACTCCTATTGGTATTCACATTATCCCCTGTGTTGAAATTTAGGTGCCTTGTTTAAGTTGCTATTGGAAAAAAACACATTGAAAATGTTAATCTGGTTAGCGAAATATCCGGTTTGATATTTGTCTCCTCTTTGTTTTTACATCGTAAATACGTTTTTCTCTGTGTAGTTCAGAAATTAGATTAAGCACAAAAGAAGTAGAGTGCAATAAATCTCAAACTGAATGTGTTCTGTACCCGCTACAGGTCAATTGTATAATTTAAATGTTCCAGTTGTGTTGGCCTGTCTCTCCCCGAGCAGTGGTAATTCACAGCAAAATGGCCCTCTGTCTCTGTGCATGTTTGTTAGAGCAGGCAGTTTGTTGCACTTGAAAACACTTATCGGTCATTGTGAAATTTCTAATTAGTCGGAAATAGGTGGACTGACATTTTATGGTTGATGAATCGTAAATGAATGTCTGCACTATTGTTAATGGCGTATGTCCGTGCCGTAAGGTGCATGTTTTTTTTTGTTTTTTTTATTATTATTATTATTATTTCTTTTTTTTGCAATATAACTAGATCAAAACTGATATATGAAAGATGAACATTTTTGTTGTTTTCCGTCATATTTAAATCAAAATTTTAGCCATTAGCAAGGGTTATGTTCTCCAAAATTGTAAAATTTCTGGAAATGTATTGAAAGAACAAGTAATCCCTAACTTTAATTACAGTATCTCACAAAAGTAAGTACACCCCTCACATTTTTGTAATTATTTTATTATATCTTTTCATGTGACAACACTGAAGAAATGACACTTTGCTACAATGTAAAGTAGTGAGTGTACAGCTTGTATAACAGTGTAAATTTGCTGTCCCCTTAAAATAACTCAACACACAGCCATTAATGTGTGTGTGTGTGTGTGTGTATGTATGTATGTGTATATATATATATATATATATATGAGATATTTAAGAATAAATTGCCTTTTTTTTTTAAACTTTACATATTAACTAAATTATACACCACATTTTTTTTTTTTTTAAGGTTATTAACCACTTCAGCCCCGGACCAATTGGCAGCCAAAGGACCAGGCCCCTTTTTGCGATTCGGCACTGCGTCGCTTTAACTGACAATTGTGCGGTCGTGCGACGTGGCTCCAAAACAAAATTGGCGTCCTTTTTTTCCCACAAATAGAGCTTTCTTTTGGTGGTATTTGATCGCCCCTGCGGTTTTTATTTTTTGCGCTATAAACAAAAATAGAGCGACAATTTGGAAAACAATGCAATATTTTTTGCTTTTTGCTATAATAAATATCCCCAAAAAATATATAAAAAAACATATTTTTTTCCTCAGTTTAGGCCGATACGTATTCTTCTACATATTTTTGGTAAAAAAAAATCGCAATTAGCGAATATTGATTGGTTTGCGCAAAAGTTATAGCGTTTACAAAATAGGGGATAGTTTTATAGCATTTTTATAAAATTCTGTTTTTTTTACTAGTAATGGCGGAGATCAGCGATTTTTATTGTGACTGCGACGTTATGGCGGACACATCGGACATTTTTGACACATTTTTGGGACCATGTCATTTATACAGCAATCAATGCTATTTAAATGCATTGATTCCTGTATAAATGACAGTTGTAGTGAAAGAGTTAACCACTAGGGGGAGGGGTTATGGGCTGTGACGTGTGTGTGTTTTTTTACATTAGGGGCGGGGCTGACGTCTGACGTCATTGATCGGCTTTCCCGATGACCGGGAACAAACAGCCAATCAATGACAGGCAGAGTAGGAAGCGCAGGGAGAGGTTTGTTTACACAGACTCTCTCCCCGTTCTTCAGCTCCGTGACCGATCGCGGGACACCATCGGCGATCGGGTCCGCTGGTCCCGCGGCCTGGGTCACGGAGCCCCCTGACCCGGGTCGCGAGCGCACCGCTGGCGGCGCGCGCACGACTCACAGGCAGGCAATTAAAGGGCCACGTACAGGTACGTGATTTTGCCTGCCCGTGCCATTTTGCCGCAGTATATCTGCGTTAGGCGGTCGGGAAGCGGTTAATCGAGTAATCGAAACAATAATCGGCCAACTAATCGATTATGAAAATAATCGTTAGTTGCAGCCCTAGTGCAATGCTTTCCAAAAAGCATGTGCAGATTTTTTTTTTTTTTAAAGGTGAAATGATCCTTTTAGATTAGTTGGGTTTATCCTGGATGTCTACTTTAATATTTACTAAATGATGTTTTGCCAAATAGACCAGCTATTCAACTATTGGGGGCATGTTACTGTCAAGGCGAGAAATTAGGATTTGGAACTTTAAAAGGGGAAAGATTGGGGGGGAGGGGTTGGAAAAGGAATTTGGGACTGAGCGCTGTCCAGCATTGGTCGGCGTCGGTTGTCGTGCTACCTCAGTTCCTCGAAATGGTAATCCTGGGTGATCCGCTGCCCTCTGTACCGCACCATCATCACACAGCTACCCTGTAAGTAATACGCCCTAGGGGGACTTGTATATCTACCCCATCGTTGCCATTTATCAATTATGCCACCAATCCTTTAAACGTGCTTTGCTCCTGAACATTTTTTATGTATACTACCCTGATATTAGGTTCCATGGGTATTCATACAAGTTTCTCATAGGATGTTGTTTTTTTTATCGTCTTTTACTGACTTACTAGCTATGATAGTGAATAGTGAGGCGTCAGAGATATTGGGCATTACTGTGTTTTAATTGTGTGTGTGTGTGTACATGAATTCATTGGACTATGTATCACTCTATTGTATAATCTGACTTGGAGCCCATTCACACAGGGGCAACACGACTTCCAGCGTGACTTTGGGAGGCAACTTGGACACGACTTGAGTATGAATCACGGCACGACTTGAGGCAACTTACAAGGCGACTTTATCAGTGGCCAATCACATAATAATCAGCTCTGTGGGAGGGAGGGGTTTGCCTAGAAAACTATTTTTACTTCCTGGAAAGTTGCTTCAGTTAAGACAGGGGATCCGACTTGGAGGCAACTCAATGGGTACAAGTTGCCTAGAAGTCGGACTGAAGTAGTACAGGAATCTTTTTTGAAGTCGGAGCAACTTCAGTAGTGTACATTAAGACGGCTCTCATTCACTTACATTGATTGTATCATTTTGCGCGACTTGAGGCAACTTGGGGCGACTTCAAGTCGGATCCAAAGTTGCCCCTGTGTGAATGGACTCTGACTCTCAATGTTGGGGTTTGGAGAGGCCCCATATTATATTGGCTAACTATGTATTACAAATGTTTCATAACATTATTGCTTTTTTTTTTTCCATCTTTTGCCCATCTTCTCCCAGACCCGTCAGCCTGTTGCTTGCCGTGTCAGTTGTGGTGACAGGTAGCCCCTGTCGTCTTGCCCGCTTCTCCTCGCTAAGTGCCAATATAAATGCATGTAATAATGCCTTGATACTTTCTGTGCCCCTCATCTAAATGCATTGTCAAAATTGTCCTAAATCTGTTGCACAGTTGCCTTCAAAGTAAATGTCTTTTTGAAGTAATGAAAGCGGGTAATTTGTCAGATGCAGGCACTGCTGCGTTCCCCACAGAGCATAATCTTTCTTTTGGATTATAGAAAATGGAATGTTATATTTTTTTTTTCCCCCTTTCTTTTTGAATGCACTTCGTAAAATAAAGGACTGAATACATGAAAAGCTGCTAATGTTCAGATATAATATAAAGTTAGTCCACATGCCCTTATAGCTCATTGGCTGATAACGTCAGGTTAGGTTTAAATGAATGGCTGCAGAGTGATTAATTCGACTTTTGCTACAGAATGGATTTCTTAGCTACACAAGTTTGATTAAAGTGGATGTAAACCCAATGTCATCCTTTCTAAACTACTGCCATAGGGGTTATCTATAAGGATATACATGCCTCCTGCATGTATCTTTACCTGTCAAATGTCTCCCCTCTGTCTGTTATGAGACCCGAAAAACTGCAGATTCTGTGGGTGGGTCTGTTGTCCGGATGCTCGGTGGGTGGAGTCCTGATGTCAGTAGACTCCCCGCCCACCTCTACACTCTCCTTGTCGATATGCATTTTCTCCTGTGTATTTCTTACACTGAGCTTCTGCTATGATCTCTAACATCCAGTGAAAAGACAGGAAAGCAACCACATGACTTCAGCATGCCCAATTATGCTGAGGTGTGGAACAGCCAATCCTGGCAAAGCAGCAGAAGAAAGGAGTGGGAGGGAATTAAAAAATAAATGCATGTCTCTTAGGCTAGTGCATGAGATATGTAAATCACCTGTCACTCACAGCAAGGGGGAGGAGTTGACAAAGTTTTTCTCTGTTTATCAAGATTTATCTCACTGACCAATAAAGGACGATTGCTCAGAGCTGGATTAACTCTCTGTGGCAAGACTGGGCTCAAATGATAGGAAATCTTATACTCTACATTGTGACATTAAAAAAAAAAAAAAAAAAAAAATTGGGTTTACATCCACTTTAAGGCTTTACCTATCCAAAACTGATATTTAATTTTTTGGGGGAACCAGTAGACTCACATTTTGGCTGATTGTTTTTCTCGGGGGGTTCTTGCACACTCTTCCAGTTCACTGCAGCAAGGAAATTTCTTAATGGAATTCTGGCACATGGTCTTTTATTTTCTGGAAACAAGTGCATTCTGTGGTTATGTATTCATGGAAGTAGTAGGCATTTAGGCCTCATTCACACAGGAGTTAAAAATAGGAGTTTGGTTCGTGTTTTGTGTGTTTTGTCCGCATTCTAAATGCTAGTCAATGCCACTCATAATTGTTAAAGTGGGAGTAAACTTCCATGGACGAATTAGTATAGTAAGGCTTACCTATTGGTACAGTAAAAGTACAGCTATAGGCAAAAACATAAAAAATATTTTGGATAGAGTAAGGGACCCATGACCCTTGTCAGATTGTTTTTTCATCATCTATGTCATTGCAGAGACTTCCCTTCAATAGCCAGACGGGAAATGAGAGAAAATCACGACATCTACTTGCCGCCCGCCCACCGCCAAATGACAGCAGAATGGTGCGGCTTTCGCTCTGGGACGACGTCATATGACGTCGCCCAGTTAAGCCTTGATCGCGCATCCTCCGTGTTTCTGGGACACAGCGCAATCCCAATCTCGGCAAAGAGCCGCAGCCGTGGCTCTTTGCCCATGTGATCGGCTGTGTCCAATCACAGCCAAACACATGTAAAGAGGGAAGTGCCTTTTATCGGCTCTCCTCGCCTCTCACTTAGAGTGTGAGGGGGGGAGCTGATCAACGGCATCTCCTCACAGGGAAGATATGAAAAGGTAATCCAGGGCACTGATCATCAGTGCCCTGATTACATTGCAGCCCAGCAGTGCCCATCACAGTGAAGCCACTCTGTGCCCATCACAGTGACGCCACTCTGTGCCCATCAGTGACGCCACTCTGTGCCCATCAGTGGCACCAGTCTGTGCACATCAGTGAAGGAGAAAAATTACTTATTTGCCAAATTTTCTGACAAAAATTGAGAACTTGTTTTTAGCAAAAAATAAAAAACCTAGCAGTGATTAAATACCACCAAAAGAAAGCTCTATTTGTGTAAAGAAAATGATTAAAAATTAATTTGGGTACAGTGTTGCATTACCGCGCAATTGTCGTTCAAACTGCAACATCGCTGAAAAATGGCCTGGGCAGAAAGGGGGGAAGTATTGAAGTAGTTAAGGGAATTTCTTGGGGACCCCCAGGCCATCAGAACTAGTGTCCCTCTTGGAAAATGTCCCCCCTTCTATTTTTCTAGAGACAACACAAAATTTGGGATTTTCTTTTACTTTCACTTACAATGATAATGGTAAACAGGACAAATAAAGGTAAAACAGGGGCACAGACCGCAATAAAAACTGACAGGTGTTCTAATGCCTCTCAACATTGTCGAAAACTGAAAGAAACGTTTTTTGTCTTTGGTTATACTTTAAAGTGGTGTTGCACCCAAAAAAAATATAATGCATGAATGTGCCTAAAAAAAAAAAAAACATTTGGAAATTATTATTTTTTTCTTACCTCTAAATGCCTGTTGATAGGTGGCCCCTCGTAGTCTGCCTCCTTCAGTGCCTCGGTGCACTTCCCCTCGGCGCAGGAAGGGCTCAGCTCTGCCCCCTCCCTCTTGTCAATCATCTGGGACACGTGACAGGTCCCAGATGACTGCGCGGCCAATCACGGAGATGGGCTCAAAACTTCAAACTGATTTTTTTTTTTTTTTTTTTTTTTTTTTACAGAGCTCAATAGCTTAAGCTAAATTTTACACCCAAATGATTCAGAGCAGTGACTTCCTCCCATTTTTCGTTCCTTCCCTTTGTAAGGCTCTAGCCAAGGTTTCAATTAGAGACAGAATGTGTATTAAAAAAAGGTGAGCTCTAGTGCTCTGTGTGCTGAAGCCATACCAAAACTTTTTTTTTTGTTTTTATATTTTTGGATAAAATGAGGAAAGGTTAGAACCCCTGTCGGAGAGAAAGTGTATATATCTACAAGATTAGAATAACATTGGGTGAATAACCTCAGAGGAAAACCAGCCAATCTGCGTTGATCCCTGAACCCCCGTTGGCTGAGATCACTTGATGAATTGTTGATAAATAGTCAGGTGACCGTCCACTGTGTGTTCCTGGACAATAGATTATCTCACGGGGACTAACATTGGTCTATAAACAATATATTTATATAAATTTATTTCACATTCCCACTACATATCGTAGGCCTTTTGGCAAAAATGCTGCTGGACCTCGCTTTGTCCCTTTACATCCTGGCCTGCCCGCTTTAATGACGGACAGTCTATACATACAACTCGTCTCGGCTTTTAAATGGCAAGTTTGCGGGAGTCTCCGATTTTAAAGGCAATCTGAAAGAAGCAGATAAAATGAAACAATTGTTTTACTAGATTAGGGCATAAACGGCTTAAATATTTAGACATTTTGTGTGCTGTGACAATGGAGGATGGAATGCCTGCATGATAAGACACTTGCCAAATGCAATCCATTGTTGTGACTGAAAGAGATGTGCAGGTGTAGATAGCTGATTATGTATTGAAATTACTTGCAATTATAACATGCTGTTTCGTAATAAAAAATATCCAGATCTCAATTCTGTATTTTTGGCAATTGCTTGTTACATAAAAATAGACAGCCATTTTGTTAAAATGAAAAATAGAGCAAGAACTGTTTAAATGAAAGATTAACCAATTTAATGCAGTTATCTCGTTTCTGAAAAAAAAAAATATATATATATATATAATATAAATACATTTATTTACAGTTTGTGTGTGTATATACTGTGTGTGTGTGTGTGTGTATGTATATATATATACATACAGTACACACACACACACACTATATTGGGAGGCCTGCCTTTACACGCACATGAACTTTAATGGCATCCCAGTCTTAGCCCATAGGGTTCAATATTGAGTTGGCCCACCCTTTGCTGCTTTAACAGCTTCAGCTTTTCTGGGAAGGCTGTCTACAAGGTTTAGGAGTGTGTCTATGGGAATGTTTGATCATTCTTCCAGAAGCACATTTGTAAGGTCAGCTTCCCCCTTCTTCATTGCTCGACGAGAGCTCGGGCCGGCCGGGAGAGTCTACTCCCTTTCTGGAGCATGGAGCCGGGGACTTCACGAGTCTCCGTTTGTTCCCGGTCCGGATGGTGGGCGACGTAATTTCCGGGAAGTGGGCGGGACTTCCGGACAAGTGCACGGCTTCCGGTTCCGGCCTTTTCTCGTAGTAATTTATCATATCCGTGATTACCATTACCACTATTTCAAAGGGAGGGTATTGACCTGTGGGCTTGAAATTATGCTTGTAGACGTTGGATGAAATTCTTTATTTAGAAAATACTATTTTTGTTAATTTTTGTTTTTTCATCCTTTGTTGCGTCTCACTGCTGCAAGTCTTCTGCAGCCACTTTTAGGGGTTAATTTTTCTAAAGGCAAATAGAAAAAAACGCTATTAAATTCATTTTTATAATGAAAGCATATGGTCTGAGCACTGACAGGCTGACCCCCCCCCCCCCCACCCCTTCAACGTCTGCAGCAATGCTGGCAGCACTCATGCGTGTTTTTCCCAAAGACAACCTCTGAATATGACGCTGAGCATGTGCACTCAACTTCTTTGGCCGACCATGGCAAGGCCTGTTCTGAGTGGAACCTGTCCTGTTAAACCTCTGTTCTTGGCCACTGTTCTGCGGCTCAGTTTCAGGGTCTTGGCAATCTTCCTAAAGCCTAGGCCATCTTTATGTAGAGCAACAATTTTTTTTTTTTTTCAGATCCTCAGAGAGTTCTTTGTCATGTTGAATTTCCAGTGACCAGTATGAGAGAGTGAGAGCGATAACGCCACATTTAACACACCTGCTCCCTATTCACACCTAAGACTTTGTAACACTAACGAGTCACATGACACCGGGAGGGGAAATGGCTAATTGGGCCCAGTTTGGATATTTTCACTTAGGGGTGTACTCACCTTTGTTGCCAGTTTAGACATTAATGGCTGTGTGTTGAGTTATTTTGAGGGGACAGCAAATTTACACTGTTATACAAGCTGTACACTCACTACTTTACATTGTAGCAAAGTGTCATTTCTTCAATCGGCGTTCCACCCATAAAATTGACTTTGTAGTATTCATCAGCAATAAACATAAGCAACAACATTTTGAATTTTTTTTTTTTTCTTTAACTTTTTTATAGCTGTTGCTAAGGGGTGCCTTGTAATCTGCCCCTTCCTCTCCATGGCGCCTGGCAAAATTTCCCTCAGCGCCTGTGCTCGCTAGTGCTCCTGAGAGATGTGTGTCATCATTTTCCCAGGAGTCAGTGACCTGTTGTGATGGCGACATGACACGTTTCCATGCGCCGCTTCATGTACTTACTGCGCATGCGCGAGAACGGGCCTTGCATGCTGGTAATACAGCAGCACAGTATCCTGGAAGTGTATGCTTGTGGGCTTCGCCTGCCCACAAGTAAGATGGGAATGCCCGAGAAACAAAAATATAAGGTAACTTTTTATAATAAAATATTAATAATAGCGGTGCTAGTTGAGAGAATTTATTTGCTAGTAAGAGAGAGACTGAAAAAAATGTATTAAAAAAAAAAATAAAATTCATATATGTGGTTGGAACTCTGCTTTCAGTGTTGTCACATGAAAAGATATAATAAAATATTTACAAAAAGGTGTGAGGTGTACTCACTTTTGTGAGATACTGTGTGTGCTTTGTTCAGATTTCATGACTGAGGTTTACCTCCATTTTAATGTCGATTTCTGGATTTGCTTGCTCTTTAAAAATGAACACTAATTTAGGTAAAGTATCCATAAGGCCCACTATATAAAAAAAGAATTGATTAGCTGTAAAATGAAGGTAAAAATGCTACTTATTCCACTGGAATGTTTTATTTAAATCATAAAAGCACAACTAGTAAAATCCCCATTGATTTGTATTCCTTCCTTAGAAATACCAGAAGACATCACTGGGATAGAGAAAATGGCTTTTCAGCACCATAGGGAGCCATCTTTCTGCTATTCATTTGGAAGAAGTGAACTCTTTTAATACTATTAAATGTCACTTTATCATTTCTTACTCTCCAGAAGGGGCGTTGTTTAAATGGGAACCCTTGACATTGGTAATTACTTGCGAGGATTAAGGACTAGCCACTTAAGGGAATAATATGTCACCGGAAGATGAGTGCTCGGGGTCATTATCGAAAAGCTTTCTGGTATGGCCAGCTGTATTGAAATGAGTTTATTGTATCTTAGCCAATCTCATGCTGATCCTTTTATCACCTGGGCAAAATTTCTTAAATGCCATGCTTTTAGTGACATAATATTGCATATTGTTGAGAATTGAGACTTTACAAAATCTTACTTTACAAAAGCTTAAAGAAAATGTTAACCCAACATTTCAAATTCCCGATATATGCCGGCTGCACCATGTACTTGTATGAAAAAAATATCTTGTTCTCTTTGTATTGCTTCCTTTGTGTGAAATACCTGGTGATCCTGCCAGTCCCCCTGCTTTCCTGTTGCAAACTGACCACACTACACAAGAAAACACATTATGGTCAGTTTTCTAGCTTTGCTGGGAACTCAGCCCGCTCTCTCCTACAATGATCAGACCTTGCTGCCCCCCCCCCCCCAACAGCCAATCACTGGTAAGTTCAGTGTACTGCTGTTTCCCCCCCCCCCAGCTCTCTAACCTTCTTATGCAGCTGAGAACAGAGGGTATGCGATCATTTATTAAAAAGTAAAAAGGGTATTTATAATGTTATGTGTACGCGCGTTTTGACTTTCATTTCTATTTTAACCACTTCCCATCCAGGCCAATTCTGACATTTCTCTCCTACATGTAAAATTCATATTTTTTTTGCTAGAAAATGACACAGCACCCCCAAACATTATATATGTTTTTTTTTTAGCAAAGACCCTAGAGCAGTGATAGTGAACCTTGGCACCCCAGATGTTTTGGAACTACATTTCCCATGATGCTCAACTACACTGCAGAGTGCATGAGCATCATGGGAAATGTAGTTCCAAAACATCTGGGGTGCCAAAGTTCACCATCACTGCCCTAGAGAATACAATAGCGGTTCTTACAACTTTTTTATCTTGCACGTTATCTGCGCAGCAATTTTTCTAACACTTTTTTTTTGAAAAGAAAAACGGTTTCATGCTTTAAAAAAAAAAAATAAGCACTAAAGTTAGCCCCATTTTTTTTTTGCATAATGTGAAAGATGAAGTTACGCTGAGTAATTAGATACCTAACATGTCACGCTTCAAAATTGCACACGCTCTTGGAATGGCGCCAAACTTCGGTATGTAAAAATCCCCATAGGCGACGATTTAATTTTTTTTACTGGTTATATGTTTTTAGTTACAGAGGAGGTCTAGGTCTATAATTATTGCTCTCGCTCTAAAGTTTGCGGCGATACCTCACATGTGTGGTTTGAACACCGTTTTCATATGTGGGTGGGACTTACGTATGCGTTCACTTCTGCGTGCGAGCATGCGAGGACAGGGGCGCTTTAAAAAACATTTTTTATTGTTAACCGCTTCCCGACCGGCGCACGCCGATGTATGTCGACAGAATGGCATGGACAGGCATAATTGCGTGCAGGTACATCCCCTTTAAGATGCTGCCGTGCCATCGAGCACGCGCGCTGGTCGGGACCCCCGTGAGTCCGGTCGCGGGTCCCGCGGACTCTATCGCCGCGGGGATACCCGCGATCGTCTCACGGGAAGGCTGAACAGGGAGATGCAGAAATAAACAGCATCTCCCCATTCTGCCTAGTAACTAGTGACGCCGATCTCTGCTCCCTGTGATTGGAGCAGAGATCAGCATTCACTAGCTCACAGCCACGCCCCCCCCCACAGTTAGAAACACGCCTCTAGGAACACTTAACCCCTACACTGTCCCCTAGTGGTTAACCCCTTCACTGCCAGTGTCATTTACACAGGAATCAGTGCATTTAAATAGCACTGATTGCTGTATAAATGACAATGGTCCCAAAAATGTGTAAAAAATGTCCGATGTGTCCGCCATAATGTCGCAGTCACAATAAAAATCGCTGATCGCCGCCATTACTAGTTAAAAAAATGCTATAAAACTATCCCCTATTTTGTAAACACTATAACTTCTGAGCAAACCAATCAATAATTGCTTATTGCGATTTTTTTTCACCAAAAATATGTAAAAGAATACGTATCGGCCTAAACTGAGGAAAAATTTTTTTTTTTATATATATTTTTGGGGGATATTTATTATAGCAAAAAGAAAAAAATAATGCGTTTTTTTCTTTTCAAAATTGTCGCTCTTTTTTTGTTTATAGCGCAAAAAATAAAAACCGCAGGGGCGATCAAATACCACCAAAAGATAGCTCTATTTGTGGGGGAAAAAGGACGCCAATTTTGTTTGGAAGCCACGTGGCACGACCGCGCAATTGTCAGTTAAAACTACGCAGTGCCGAATCGCAAAAAGTGGTCTGGTCTTAAGCCCAGCAAAATGGTCCGGTCTGAAAGTGGTTAATCTTTTTTTTTTTTAGTTTGACACTTTCAAAAAAATTAATTTTTTGATCACTTTTATTCCTATTACAAGAAATGTAAACATCATCAACTTCAACTTCAAGCCTAAATAAAAACCATGGTTATATTGTGGAAGAGCGTGCAAATTCCTCCAGGGCTAGCTTATCTCAGGGGAAAAAAGTCAGTGATCGGACAAAAGTTTTTTAAGGGGAATTTTTACAACTTTTTTCATCTATTAATTCTTCTGCCCTTTGGATAGTAAAACATTTTTTTTTTTCTCAGTAAATATCTTATACAGCCCACCTCCTGTTTTTTGTCTGGTAAAAAGCCTAGTCTTAGGCCCCTTTCACACCGGGGCGTTTTTCATGCGGTGCAGCGCTAAAAATAGCGCCTGTTCACCGCATGAAAAAAATCCGGCCCCTTTAACTCCAGTGTGAAAGCCGCCGCAAAGCGCCGGTGCTTTGCGGGGGTGTTTAACCCTTTTTCGGCCGCTCGCGGGGGGTAAAACCGCACCGCGAGCGGCCGAATACCGCGGTTAAAACGTCGGTAAAGCAGCGCTAAATATAGCGCTGCTTTACCGTCACCGCGGCTCCCGCCCCAGTGTGAAAGGGGCCTTATGACATCATGCACAGCTCTCTCGCTCTCGTGAGAGTTTGCCGGGGGGGGGGGGTGAGTCATAAGAGGGCTAATGAGAGCTGCAGAGCTGGAGGGGTGCCTCTGTGTGTCTGTATAAATCCAGGAAGTGAACAGGCAGCAGCTTCAGCTGCCCACAATTAAAATGGATGCAGCCAGACTTAGTGGAGGGAGATTTCTGCAGCGTATTTGGTAAGTACAGAATCACAGTATATATAAAATAATATGCAAAGTGGTTGGAGGGAAGCTTCAGAATGGCAAAGATGTTTTTATTACAAATGATGTGTGCAGTTCCTCTTGAAATTCATCAGCGAATTCTGGTTGTTTTTCCCTCTCTAATATGCTGGATCTAGAATATGCTCTACTTTGTGTATTCACTGATTGTTGGACGGTGCGAAGTGCAGCTGTGTTAAGTGAGTGCAGCTGTAAGGCTTCAGAAAACTACACAAATAATGCACTTTAACATTTAAACAGCCTCTTTATATTTAACAGGCAATGCAAATTTCAATAAGTTCTACGCTGGCCAGAGACAGGCAGATGTCTTCTGAAAAAGTCAGGCAGGGATAGATCGAAATGTCCTTTGCGGTGACGGGAGCCGCCGTTTTCTGCCGCGACTCGCCTGATTGACTGAAGTGTTGATCAAGTGAAGTGAATGTATAACAGGACACAGGCTGGAGACTCCTAGACTGGAAGCACAAAGATAGCCGGCACCGTGGTAAATCACAGGAAGACATCGGCTTTATTTAACCACTGAACGGTTTTCCCCCTTTCGTGACCAGGCCAATTTTTTGCTATTCAGCACTGCACTATTTTAGCGATTGCGCAGGCATGCAACTCTGTACCCTAACAAAGTTCTTATCATTTTATTCACACAAATTGAGCTTTCTTTTGGTGGTATTTGGTTACCACTGAGTTTTTAATTTTTTTGCGATATAAATGAAAAAAGATCGAACATTTAAAAAAAAAAATCTATATATATTTTTTACTTTCTGCTACAAAATATATCTGATAAAAAAAAAAAAAAAATGTATTTATTGGTGTATAACACGCACTTTTTCACCCTGAAAATTGGGTGCAAATAGCGTGTGCGTGTTATACACCGATACTTCAATTTTAGCTGCCTCGGAGGGAAACAGCTACAGCTGGGAGCCAGCCAGGGGGCATGCGTGCATGTGCCCTAAACCTTGAAGTAGGCAGTGCCGTGCCAGTATGTCGCTTTGCCTACAGCGGCCGCCCGTCCGTAGTACAATGTTTTCGTTAAACAGTGGTGTGTGTAGCAAACATCAACGCTAAATCGACCTTACCCGTTTGTATTAGATACTCACAGACCCTGGATTAAAGGCTTGTAGATTCAGGTGATTGGACTCTAGCAAAGCTTTGCTTGAAGTACCCTACTCTGTGAGATTTCCGTTTTTTGCTAGTGTCCCAAGGTGATTGACCTCTTCTCTCTTAGGCTACTTTCACACTAGACGCAGGGGGGGGGGGGGGGGGGGCGTTGGCAGTAAAGCTCTGCTAGTTTTAGCAGGGCTTTACCGCTGTTATGTCGGTGCTTTTAACCCCCGCTATCGCCCGAACAAAAGGGTTAAAAGTTCCTGCAAAGCACCGCTGCTGAATCGCTTTGCAGGTGCTTCAGCAGCGCTGCCCATTGATTTCAATGGCAGGGGCGGTTTAGGAGGGGTGTATACACCACTCCCTCACCACCCCAAAGATGCTGCTTGCAGGACTTTTTTTCCCATCCTGCAAGTGCACTGCCCCAGTGTGAAAGCACTCTGGCTTTTGCACTGGGGAGGCTTGAGAGGCACTTTTCAGATGCTTTATAGGTGCTATGTTTAGCGCTAAAGCGCCTGAAAAGCACCCGAGTATGAAAGGGGTCTCACTGAGAAATCTTTGCATTGCTAGCTTATTATGTTACATAGAATTCTTCAATCAACTTCTCACTATCTTCTAATTTAACTAGAGCTGTGCTCCTGGATTGATTCAACCTTGGATGCTGTACCCAGACCCGAGGAGGATGAAATGGCTTGCTTTGCTTTGGACACTGGAAACTGGCACTTTGTGCAATGCTCTAAGTAAGCCACTGGGTGCTGTAGAGGTTCAGGGTTGTGGTCCATCCCTGTGAAGCCTATACCCTGACGACCCGTCCAGGAGTATGCCCAACGTGATAGGTTTTTAAGTGTTAGAGTATGGAAGAGTTTTTTAAGTTGAGCTTAGGGAAGAGTTGAGGAACCCCTATCAAGTTGGGGAGATTCGCCCTTTCTTAGTTACCCATCTCACAGGAACTAAAAGTGATGGGAATTCCACATTTTTACAGTTGTTATCAAAACAAGAGATGAGAGTAAATCCATGTCAAGGCAACTATCTAATAGGGGAACTCCTTTCACTTTGCAGAGGTTTTAACCAACTTCCTGTTGCATCTTTGGGACAGGAAATGAAGAGCAATGTCGACAATGGGACACAAACTGCAAAAAATAAACTGGTTCTGGTGCTCTTAAAACTAAAAAAACGTAATGTTTTGGCTATACCTGCACTTTATATCCTATCACTTCTCTCATTCATCAGAAAACAGGGGTTGGTTAAGTTGGGCAGCTGTCAGAGGTACTAATTATTGGTGTGTGGATGAGCCCCAAACCACATAATCCTCGCCCCAAATGTGTCGAATTGAGGGTGTGAATGTGTGTTTTATGGCCCCCTATGTTAACATATTACTGGGGGCTTTTTTGGCCGTAGATCAAGCCTTCTAACAAAGAATAATGATATTGATAATGATTGATTGATAATGATATAATAATGCTATTGACTGCATTATAACTCCGTGCCCTACCTATTCGAAGATCCATTCGCTGTGGTAGTCTTGTTTGCGAGTGCATCTTTTTTTGTTTTGTTTGTTTTTGCCGTTACATAGAAACACTTGTGCCCGGGGGGGAATATTAAACCCTTTGTGCAGTGCAAATTGTCAGGCTTATGATTTATGCTTGCAGAGAATGTTCTACTTTATTTATCATAGATTCTATTACTTTTTAACTGTCACCGTAGTCTGGCTCGGTATTCTTATTTATTTATTTAGCGCTGTGATCTCTTGGCGAGGAGACTGTGTGCATCTCATTAGTTATGCTGCATGGTTGTAAATAATGTGCTTTTAGGTTGGATATCGCCCGGGTAGGTCCTTCGCCCTTTTCAACTTCTCTGCGTCGCCTCATTTGCTTATTCTGCAAAATTCAGGTACCGGTAGTTTCTGAGCCGCTTGAAAGAACTAAAATTACTGTGGAGTTGCACAAGCAATGCATTGCCAATGGATAAGGTTCATTCATTTAAATATTGCAATCTTCAATTTAGAGAACTGCTGTACCTTTCTAGAGAGGGAATTTCAGCCCGAAGAAGGCTTGAAGGGTCATTCCACTTGAAGTAGATCATTTAATTTCTGGTAGATGTTGGGGAGTTGACTCCTCCAGTGGCTGCTTTTATCTTTCAGGGACTTTAGTGAAGGGTATTAATGTAGTACTAAAGCCTCATTTTTTTATATAATTCCATTGTCGAAAGCATATTCAGTAGAAAACAATACATGTTTGCTACAGAAATAGTCTGGAAACACAATTTGCTATCTTTAAAACTGCAGCCTCCTGCTTGTTCTGCACCACTTCCCTGAATTTCTGGTCCAGGAGCACACACCTAGAGCTTCATAGAAACTCTCCCGATTTCCCTCCTGGAACCTACAAGACCCATAATCTCCTTGTGTGCCTTGCCTTCTCTGTCTGGCTGTCTATGTCAGAACCTCACCTCAGCCTCAAAGATGCCTCAGTAGCGGAAACCTGGGTTTGCAGTCCGGTGTGTTTCTGTTTACCGGTTCAGGTGCAACATTTTCCCTGAATTTGCACCTGAACCGGACACAAAACCACACGGGACCTTTTTCAAAAACGTGCCGCGGCTGCCCCGGACATGTGTAAACCAGCACCATTTAAAGCTGGTCATATTCACGTTATGCAAATTGGATGTGGTTAAAAACGCCTGAACCCAGCGTAAAGGTGAAGTACAGCCAAAGCTCATTTGGCTGTACTACTGTGGATCGCAGGAGTGTAGTTCGTTCTGCATTTCTGCGACCCATATTTTATCAGAAGCTGAAGCCCGCTGTTGGCTTTTGACATTGCCGGTCCAGGCTCGGGCAAGATCACAACAAAGTCAGGATCCACCCACATGCTTGGATCGGCCACTGAGAGCATGAGCCAGCCGATCCCACCCTCTCCACAGCCCAGCGCTCCAGTAAGCTGGGGGGGGGGTGTGGTGTGGTGTGGTGTGGTGGAGCAGACAGCAGTGATGGAGCTCTGAGAACCAAGGGATTAGCAGTGTTTGATCGCTCGGTTCTCAGTGTTGGAGCCAGCAGGGGACAGATTCAGGTTCGGACCAATGCTGCATCCATCTAGGTATGATTCTGAAAATAAAATCCCCCCCCCCCGCCCCCCCCCCCCCCCCCCCCCCCCCAAAAAAAATTATCCAAAAGTGATGGTGGTGGAAAAGTGGAACTTCCACTTTTTGGGTGAAGCTCTGCCTCAACAATCCAGAATCTGTGTATTCTTGCTGCTGAAATGACCAGGGCATGTGATCGGCAGCAGACACTGCCGCACACAGAACGATTTAGTTGCGGTTTGAGACAGAAGTCCATGCCTGGACACAGCTGGTAAGATAACACTTATGTGTTCTAAGAAATGCAATTGTCTCTTCTGTAAAACGATTGAATGTGGAATCCCTTGTTTTGTAACAACCATATACATACCTCCCAACTTTCGGAGATGGGAATGAGGGACACCTGTTAGCAAAAGTAAATAACCTAGGACACGCCCCCTTTAAAGGAGATTTGAAAAAAAATTGGTTAAACCTACAAGTGCTTTTTTACCACTACTATTCCTTTATATTGACTTATAGGACTTTACAATTGCAGGAATTGTAAAAATTGGATGAAAGGTTTAGCATTGGGAAACAGTAGTGAATTTTATATAAAACCTATATAGATCAGACAAAAATGAGGAGGAAAGAAGGACTTTGCTCTGAATGAGGGACAGTCCCTCAACAGTTAGGAGCTATTCATTAAATTCATATTCATTAAAAATATTCCTGTGAAAATTAAAGATTAATTTCTCGATTAATCGTAAATTTTTTTGATCGATCAAAATTCTCACCTCTCTGCTGGCTTCCATGTCTTCAGGGAGTTCCGTCGGAGATCCGGTGACGTCACGGACATCAACGTCACCGGACTCCTCCCCCCTTCCCCAAGTGCCTCTGTCCCCTAAAGAAGGGAAGGGGGGAGTCCGGTGGCATCGAAGTTCTGATTGAACGTAACGCGTACGGGGGAGGAGCTATGCGTGACGTCACCCGCTGCTGCCCTACGGAACTAACACGATTGTCAGCTTTACATGCTGTGTTTTTTATCATCTTTATGTGAGTAGTTTGTGTTTGTGTTTGAGCACAAAAATTAAATCTTATACTTAAGCGGTGAGCACTTAGATCTTTTTTTTCTATCCATGACCTGGCGTCCTTGCTGAGTTCTAAGGAGATGTGAGAGAAGTTTATGGTCTGTGTTAACCCTTTTGATACCCGCTTGCATGACCACCTGTTTCCACAGGGGTCCATGCCATAAGGTGAGAGTGATTAGTTAGACCGGAGGTGGAGGGATTGTCACGCTACTGTGGGAAAAATAATTACTTACGTCAGTGCTACAGTTTGAATTGAAAACGTATTTGTGTGAACTGTGAAGTTAAGTCATGGATTGTGGAAACTAACTGTGATTGTATATAGTGTATACCACATTTACCACTGACTAATGCAGAGTTGCAATGCAAGGAGATCAGCTAAAAGTAGTTGGATCTCTATGTGCGTTATAATCAAAATTAGTCGATTAAAAAAAAAAACGATTAATCGAACACCAAAAAATTTTAATCAGTAACAGCCCTAGTTAAAAACTGCAAAAATTTGAAAATCTATCATCTACAATGGCTTCTTGTTTTCCAGACACTCCCTATGGTCCTCAAACTGAGGGACCTCAGACCACAATTCTGGGACAGAAGTTGTAACAGATTTTACATTTAAACTCATTTAAATTGCTCTGTTGCTATTTAGACCAAAGTTGGCCAAGCTTTAATCTTCCTCTTTAAATCTGCGGTTGTGAGGCAAAGATGCTTAGGTCAGAAGACTTTCCCAGATCAACTTTATCTATTTTTTTTTTTTTTAACTGAGCTAAGCCTCGAACGTCTGCTAAGAGCAGGAAGAATGAGTGTCAATAGGAAGACTAGGCCTAATGACCGCATACTCGCTACAATCAATATTACTTTTTTATAATAAAATATTAATAGCGGTGCTAGTTGAGAGACTAATCAATGCTAAATAGTAGGGCTGTTACTGATTACAATTTTCATGTTCGATTTAATCGATTTTTTTTTTAATCGATTCATTTTGATTAATTATAACGCACATACATATCCAACTACTTTTAGCTGATCTCCTTGCAACTCTGCATTAGTCAGTGGTAAATGTGGTATACGGTATACACTATATACAATCACCTGACACTAGTTAGTTTCCACAATCCATGACTTAACTTCACAGTTCACACAAATACATTTTAAATTCAAACTGTAGCACTGATGTAAGTAATTATTTTTGTCCACAGTAGCGTGACAATCCCTCCACCTCCGGTCTAACTAATCACTCTCACCTTATGGCATGGACCCCTGTGCAAACAGGTGGTCATGCAAGCGGGTATCAAAAGGGTTAACATGGACCATAAACTTCTCTCACGTCTCCTTAGATCTCAGCAAGGACGCCTGGTCATGGGTAGAAAGAAAAGATCTAAGTGCTCACCGCTTATGTATAAGATTTAATTTTTGTGTTCAAACACAAACTACTCACATAAAGATGATAAAAACACAGCATGTAAAGCCGACAATCGTGTTAGTTCGGTAGAGCAGCAGCGGGTGACGTCATGCATAGCTCCTCCCCGTACGCGTTACGTTCAATCTGAACTTCAACGTCACCGGACTCCTCCCCTTCCCTTCGTTAGCAGACGGAGGCACTTGGGGAAGGGGGAGGAGTCCGGTGATGTTGATGTCCGCGACGTCACCGGATCTTTGACGGAACTCCCTGAAGGCCCGGAAGCCGGCGTAGAGGCGAGTAACGATCAAAATAATTTTAATTGATCACAAGAATTTTAATTGATCAAAAGAATTTTAATTGATCAAAAAAATTTTAATTGATCAAAAGAATTTTAATTGATCAAAAGAATTTTAATTGATCAAAAGAATTTTAATTGATCAAAAGAATTTTAATTGATCAAAAGAATTTTAATTGATCAAGAGAATTTTAATTGATCAAAAGAATTTTAATTGATCAAAAGAATTTTAATCGATCAAAAAATGTAAGATTAATCGAGGAATTAATCTTTAATTTCCACAGCCCTACTAAATAGACATTATTTGCTAGTAAGAGAGAGATTGAAAAAAAATAATTAATATATGTGGTTGGAACGCTGCTTTCAGTGTTGTCACATGAAAAGATATAATAAAATATTTTAAAAAGGTGTGAGGTGTACTAATTTTTGTGAGATACTGTATGTGCTTTGTTCAGATTTCATGACTGAGGTTTACATCCATTTTAATGTCGATTTCTGGATTTGCTTGCTCTTTAAAAATGAACACTAATTTAGGTAAAGTATCCATAAGGCCCACTATATAAAAAAGAATTGATTAGCTGTAAAATGAAGGTAGAAATGCTACTTATTCCACTGGAATGTTTTATTTAAATCCTAAAAGCACAACTAGTAAAATCCCCATTGATTTGTATTCCTTCCTTAGAAATACCAGAAGACATCACTGGGATAGAGAAAATGGCTTTTCAGCACCATAGGGAGCCATCTTTCTGCTATTCATTTGGAAGAAGTGAACTCTTTTAATACTATTAAATGTCACTTTATCATTTCTTACTCTCCAGAAGGGGCGTTGTTTAAATGGGAACCCTTGACATTGGTAATTACTTGCGAGGATTAAGGACTGGCCACTTAAGGGAATAATATGTCACCGGAAGATGAGTGCTCGGGGTCATTATCGAAAAGCTTTCTGGTATGGCCAGCTGTATTGAAATGAGTTTATTGTATCTTAGCCAATCTCATGCTGATCCATTCATCACCTGGGCAAAATTTCTTAAATGCCATGCTTTTAGTGACATAATATTGCATATTGTTGAGAATTGAGACTTTACAAAATCTTACTTTACAAAAGCTTAAAGAAAATGTTAACCCGACATTTCAAATTCCCGATATATATGCCTGCTGCACCATGTACTTGTATGAAAAAAATATCTTGTTCTCTTTGTATTGCTTCCTTTGTGTGAAATACCTGGTGATCCTGCCAGTCCCACTGCTTTCCTGTTGCAGACTGACCACACTACACAAGAGAACACATCATGGTCAGTTTTCTAGCTTTGCTGGGAACTCAGCCTGCTCTCTCCTACAACGATCAGATCTTGTTGCATAATGTGAAAGATGAAGTTACGCTGAGTAATTAGATACTTAACATGTCACGCTTCAAAATTGCACGCGCTCTTGGAATGGCGCCAAACTTCGGTATGTAAAAATCCCCATAGGCGACGATTTCAAAATTTTTACTGGTTACATGTTTTAAGTTACAGAGGAGGTCTAGGTCTATAATTATTGCTCTCGCTCTAAAGTTTGCGCGATACCTCACATGTGTGGTTTGAACACCGTTTTCATATGTGGGTGGGACTTACGTATGCGTTCACTTCTGCGTGCGAGCACACAGGGACAGGGGCGCTTTAAATTTTTTTTTATTGTTAACCGCTTCCCGACCGGCGCACGCCGATGTACGTCGACAGAATGGCACGGACAGGCATAAGGGCGTACAGGTACATCCCCTTTAAGATGCCGCCGTGCCATCGAGCACGCGCGCCGGTCGGGACCCCCGTGAGTCTGGTCGTGGGTCCCGTGGACTCCATAGCCGCGGGGATACCCGCGATCGTCTCACGGGAAGGCTGAACGGGGAGATGCAGAAATAAACAGCATCTCCCCGTTCTGCCTAGCAACTAGTGACACCGATCTCTGCTCCCTGTGATTGGAGCAGAGATCAGCATTCACTAGTTCACAGCCACGCTCCCCACAGTAAGAAACACACCTCTAGGAACATGTAACCCCTACACTGTCCCCTAGTGGTTAACCCCTTCACTGCCAGTGTCATTTACACAGGAATCAGTGCATTTAAATAGCACTGATTGCTGTATAAATGACAATGGTCAAAAATGTCCGATGTGTCCTGCCATAATGTCGCAGTCACAATAAAAATCGCTGATCGCCGCCATTACTAGTAAAAAAATGCTATAAAACTGTCCCCTATTTTGTAAACGCTATAACTTCTGAGCAAACCAATCAATAATTGCTTATTGCGATTTTTTTTTTTTACCAAAAATTTGTATAAGAATACGTATTGGCCTAAACTGAGGAAAAAATATATTTATTTTATATATTTTTGGGGGATATTTATTATAGCAAAAAAGTAAAAAATAATGCGTTTTTTTTTTCAAAATTGTCGCTCTTTTTTTTGTTTATAGCGCAAAAAATAAAAACCACAGGGCGATCAAATACCACCAAAAGAAAGCTCTATTTGTGGGGTAAAAAGGATGCCAATTTTGTTTGGGAGCCACGTCGCACGACCGCGCAATTGTCAGTTAAATCGACGCAGTGCCGAATCGCAAAAAGTGGTCTGGTCTTAAGCCAGCAAAATGGTCCGGTCTGAAAGTGGTTAATCTTATTTTTTTAGTTTGACACTTTCAAAAAAATACATTTTTTTGATCACTTTTATTCCTATTACAAGGAATGTAAACATCATCAACTTCAAGCCTAAATAAAAACCATGGTTATATTGTGGAAGACCGTGCAAATTCCTCCAGGGCTAGCTTATCTCAGGGGAAAAAAATCATTGATCGGACAAACGTTTTTTTAAGGGGAACTTCAGTAATTTTTACAACTTTTCATCTATTAAATCTTCTGCCCTTGTTGTTTTAACTTTGGATAGTAAAACATTTTTTTTTCTCAGTAAATAGCTTATACAGACCACTTCCTGTTTCTTGTCTGGTAAAAAGCCTAGGCTTATGACATCATACACAGCTCGCTCTCTCTCGCTCTCGTGAGAGTTTGCCAGGGGGGGGATGGTGAGTCATAAGAGGGCTAATGAGATCTGCAGATCTGGAGGAGTGCCTCTGTGTGTCTGTATAAATCCAGGAAGTGAACAGGCAGCCGCTTCAGCTGCCCACAATTAAAATGGATGCAGCCAGACTTAGTGGAGGGAGATTTCTGCAGCGTATTTGGCAAGTACAGAATTACAGTATGTATAAAATAATATTCAAAGTGGTTGGAGTAAAGCTTCAGAATGGCAAAGATGTTTTTATTACAAATGATGTGAGCAGACTGCAGTTCCTCTTGAAATTCATCACCGAATTCTGGTTGTTTTTCCCTCTCTAATATGCTGGATCTAGAATATGCTCTACTTTGTGTATGTACTGAATGTTGGACGGTGCGAAGTGCAGCTGTGTTAAGTGAGTGCAGCTGTAAGGCTTCAGAAAACTACACAAATAATGCACTTTAACATTTAAACAGCCTCTTTATATTTAACAGGCAATGCAAATTTCAATAAGTTCTACGCTGGCCAGAGACAGGCAGATGTCTTCTGAAAAAGTCAGGCAGGGATAGATCGAAATGTCCTTTGCGGTGACGGGAGCCGCCGTTTTCTGCCGCGACTCGCCTGATTGACTGAAGTGTTGATCAAGTGAAGTGAATGTATAACAGGACACAGGCTGGAGACTCCTAGACGGGAAGCACAAAGATAGCCGGCACCGCGGTAAATCGCAGGAAGACATCGGCTTTATTTAACCACTGAACGGTTTTCCCCCTTTCGTGACCAGGCCAATTTTTTGCTATTCAGCACTGCACTATTTTAGCGATTGCGCAGGCATGCAACTCTGTACCCTAACAAAATTATTATCATTTTATTCACACAAATTGAGCTTTCTTTTGGTGGTATTTGGTTACCACTGAGTTTTTAATTTTTCTTGCGATTATAAATGAAAAAAGATCGAACATTTAAAAAAAAATCTATATATAGTTTTTACTTTCTGCTACAAAATATATCTGATAAAAAAAATAAATACTGTATTTATTGGTGTATAACACGTACCTTTTCACCCTGAAAATATGGTGCAAATAGTGTGTGCGTGTTATACGGCGATACTTCAATTTTAGCTGCCTCGGAGGAAACAGCTACAGCTGGGAGCCAGCCAGGGGGCATGGGTGCATGTGCCCTAGACCTTGAAATAGGCAGTGCCGTGCCAGTATGTCGCTTTGCCTACAGCGGCCGCCCGTCCGTAGTACAATGTTTTCGTTCAGTGGTTAAACATTGGTGTGTGTAGCAAACATCAACGCATTTCAGCTAAATCGACCTTACCCATTTGTATTAGATACTCACAGACCCTGGATTAAAGGCTTGTAGATTCAGGTGATTGGACTCTAGCAAAGCTTTGCTTGAAGTGCCCCCTGGGTGTACCCTACTCTGTGAGATTTCAGTTTTTTGCTAGTGTCCCAAGGTGATGGACCTCTTCTCTCTTAGGCTATATTCACAGTAGACGCAGGGGGGGGGGGGGGGGCGTTGGCAGTAAAGCTCTGCTAGTTTTAGCAGGGCTTAACCGCTGTTATGTCGGTGCTTTTAACCCCCGCTAGCGCCCGAATAAAGGGTTAAAAGTTCCTGCAAAGCACCGCTGCCGAAACGATTTGCAGGTACTTCGGCAGCGCTGCCCATTGATTTCAATGGCAGGGGAGGATTAGGAGAGGTGTATACACCACTTCCGCACCACCCCAAATGTGCTGCTTGCAGGACTTTTTGTCCTATCCTGCAAGCGCACTGCCCCAGTGTAAAAGCACTCTGGCTTTTGCACTGGGGAGGCTTGAGAGGCACTTTTCAGGTGCTTTACAGGTGCGATTTTTAGCGCTAAAGCGCCTGAAAAGCACCCGAGTATCACTGAGAAATCTTTGCACTGCTAGCTTATTATGTTACATAGAATTCTTCAATCAACTTCTCACTATCTTCTAATTTAACTAGAGCTGGGGTCCTGGATTGATTCAACCTTGGATGCTGTACCCAGACCCGAGGAGGATGAAATGGCCTGCTTTGCTTTGGACACTGGAAACTGGCACTTTGTGCAATGCTCTAAGTAAGCCATGGGGTGCTGTAGAGGTTCAGGGTTGTGGTCCATCCCTGTGAAGCCTATACCCTGACAACCCGTCCAGGAGTATGCCCAACGTGATAGGTTTTTAAGTGTTAGAGTATGGAAGAGTTTTTAAGTTTTGGATTAGGGAAGAGTTGAGGAACCCCTATCGGGTTGGGGAGATTCGTCCTTGTCTATTTTTCTTAGTTACCCATCTCACAGGAACTAAAAGTGATGGGAATTCCACATTTTTACAGTTGTTGTTATCAAAACAAGAGATGAGAGTAAATCAATGTCAAGGCAACTATCTAATAGGGGAACTCCTTTCACTTTGCAGAGGCTTTCACCAACTTCCTGTTGCATCTTTGGGAGAGGAAATGAAGAGCTATGACTGCAATGGGACACAAACTGCAAAAAATAAACTGGTTCTGGTGCTCTTAAAACTAAAAAACGTAATGTTTTGGCTATACCTGCACTTTATATCCTATCACTTCTCTCATTCAGCAGAAAGCAGGGGTTGGTTAAGTTGGGCAGCTGTCAGAGGTACTAATTATTGGTGTGTGGATGAGCCCCAAATGTGTCGAATTGAGTGTGTGAATGTGTGTTTTATGGCCCCCTATGTTAACATATTACTGGGGGCTTTTTTGGCCGTAGATAAAAAAAGAATAATGATGTTACTATTGACTGCATTATAACTCCGTGCCCTACCTATGCGAAGATCCATTCGCTGTGGTAGTTCTGTTTGCGAGTGCATCTTTTTTTGTGTTGTTTGTTTTTGCCGTTACATAGAAACACTTGTGCCCGGGGGGGAATATTAAACCCTTTGTGCAGTGCAAATTGTCAGGCTTATGATTTATGCTTGCAGAGAATGTTCTACTTTATTTATCATAGATTCTATTACTTTTTAACTGTCACCGTAGTCTGGCTCAGTATTCTTATTTATTTATTTAGCGCTGTGATCTCTTGGCGAGGAGACTGTGTGCATCTCATTAGTTATGCTGCATGGTTGTAAATAATGTGCTTTTAGGTTGGATATCGCCCGGGTAGGTCCTTCGCCCTTTTCAACTTCTCTGCGTCGCCTCATTTGCTTATTCTGCAAAATTCAGGTAGTTTCTGAGCCGCTTGAAAGAACTGAAATTACTGTGGAGTTGCACAAGCAATGCATTGCCAATGGATAAGGTTCGTTCATTTAAATATTGCAATCTTCAATTTAGAGAACTGCTGTACCTTTCTAGAGAGGGAATTTCAGCCCGAAGAAGGCTTGAAGGGTCATTCCACTTGAAGTAGATCATTTAATTTCTGGTAGATGTTGGGGAGTTGAATCCTCCAGTGGCTGCTTTTATCTTTCAGGGACTTTAGTGAAGGGTATTAATGTAGTACAAAAGCCTCATTTTTTTATATAATTCCATTGTCGAAAGCATATTCAGCAGAAAACAATACATGTTTGCTACAGAAATAGTCTGGAAACACAATTTGCTATCTTTAAAACTGCAGCCTTCTGCTTGTTTTGCACCACTTCCCTGAATTTCTGGTCCAGGAGCACACACCTAGAGCTTCATAGAAACTCTCCCGATTTCCCTCCTGGAACCTACAAGACCCATAATCTCCTTGTGTGCCTCGCCGTCTATGTCAGAACCTCACCTCAGCCTCAAAGATGCCTCAGTAGCGGAAACCTGGGTTTGCAGTCCGGAGTCCGGTGCGTTTCTGTTTACCGGTTCAGGTGCAACATTTTCCCTGAATTTGCACCTGAACCGGGCACAAAATCACACAGGACCTTTTTCAAAAATGTGCCCCGGCTGCCCCGGACATGTGTGAGCCAGCACCATTTAAAGCTGGTCACATTCACAATATGCAAATTGGATGTGGTTAAAAATGCCTGAACCCAGCGTAAAGGTGAAGTACAGCCAAAGCTCATTTGGCTGTACTACTCCTGTGGATCGCAGGAGTGCAGTTCGTACTGCATTTCTGCAACCCATTTTTTTTAGCAGAAGCTGAAGCCCCGCTGTTGGCTTTTGACATTGCAGAGCCGGTCCACCAAAGTCAGGATCTACCCACATGCTTGGACCTGCCGCTGAGAGTATGAGCCAGCCACTCCCACCCTCTCCACAGCCCAGCGCGCCAGTAAGCTGGGGGGGGGGTGGTGGAGCAGACAGCGGTGATGGAGCTCTGAGAACCAAGCGATCATCAGTGTTTGATCGCTCGGTTCTCAGTGTTAGAGCCGGCAGGGGACAGATGCAGGTTCGGACCGATGCTGCATCCATCTAGGTATGATTCTGAAAATAAAAACTTTGTTCTGTTTTAATAACACTTGACTCTTCTGTAGTTTTAATTTTTTTATTTAGGCAATTCCTGTGTTGATCTACACATCTACGCGTCTCTCTGAGTGACTGAGCCGGGTGCTGGTCCAGGCATGTGGGGGGGATCCTGATGTCATAGTCACCTGTCCATTCAGGGTAAAATTACAGTGCTTTCTGATAGGCCACTCTCCCCAGCAAGGTTTACTTAACGAGGATCTTGAGCCCCCCCCCCCCAAAAAAATGAATACTGTGGCTTTTAATAAAAGGGCACTTGCCTGTCCAGACATCCAGCTTTGTCCTCGCCTGGGCTGTTTCTTTACCGGTCTTCCTGCCCTGATGCCACCATGTTTAGTGTGGGAAGTTGGCTGTGACTTCTTGCGGCTTAACACCCTCCACTGGGTAAGTTGTGCTGCATGTTGTGAATAGACCTGCAGGCTCCTCATTGTGACATGTCCCAGAAGGCTGAAAGCAAAGGGGGGAGGGGCAAACTTCTGTTCGAAACGCCTTGGCAGTGGGAGCAGGTATCAAAACTAGATACCCGCCCCCCCCCCCCCCCACCCCAAAAAAAATGTATCCAAAAGTGATGGTGGTGGAAAAGTGGAACTTCCCCTTTTTGGGTGAAGTTCTGCTTCAACAATCCAGAATCTGTGTATTCTTGCTGCTGAAATGACCAGGGCATGTGATCAGCAGTGTCTGCTGCCAATCACATGCAGCCGAACACAGAACAATTTAGTTGCGGTTTGGGACAGAAGTCCATGCCTGGACACAGCTGGTAACATAACCCTTATGTGTTCTAAGAAATGCAATTGAATGTGGAATCCCTTGTTTTGTAACAACCATATACATACCTCCCAACTTTCGGAGATGGGAATGAGGGACACCTGTTAGCAAAAGTAAATGGCATAGGACACGCCCCCTTTAAAGGAGATTTGAAAAAAAAAAATTGGTTAAACCTACATGTGCTATTTTACCACTACTATTCCTTTATATTGGCTTTAGGACTTTACAAATGCAGGAATTGTAAAAATTGGATGAAAGGTTTAGCATTGGGAAACAGTAGTGAATTTTATATAAAACTATATAGATCAGACAAAAATGAGGAGGAAAGAAGGACTTTGCTCTGAATGAGGGACAGTCCCTCAACAGTTGGGAGCTATGCATATACTGTTAAAAATAGGGCTGTGAAAATTTAAAGATTAATTTCTCGATAAATCGTAAATTTTTTTGATCGATCAAAATTCTCACTTCTCCGCCGGCTTCCGCGTCTTCAGGGAGTTTCGTCGGAGATCCGGTGATGTCACGGACATCGCCGTTACCGGACACCTCCCCCTTCCCCAAGTGCCTCCGTCTGCTAATAAAGGGAAGGGGGGAGGAGTCCAGTGACATTGAAGTTCTGATTGAACCTAACGCGTATGGGGAGGAGCTATGCATGACGTCACCCGCTGCTGCCCTACGGAACTAACAAAATTGTCGGCTTTACATGCTGTGTTTTTTTATCATCTTTATGTGAGTAGTTTGTGTTTGAACACAAAAATTAAATCTTATACTTAAGCAGTGAGCACTTAGATCTTTTCTTTCTACCCATGACCTGGCGTCCTTGCTGAGATCTAAGGAAACGTGAGAGAAGTTTATGGTCCGTGTTAACCCTTTTGATACCCGCTTCCATGACCACCTGTTTGCACAGGGGTCCATGCCATAAGATGAGAGAGTTATTAGTTAGACCGGAGGTGGAGGGATTGTCACGCTACTGTGGAAAAATGTACATCAGTGCTACAGTTTGAATTTAAAACGTATTTGTGTGAACTGTGAAGTTAAGTCATGGATTGTGGAAACTAACTAGTGTCGGGTGATTGTATATAGTGTATGCCACATTTACCACTGGCTAATGCAGAGTTGCGATGCAAGGAGATTAGCTAAAAGTAGTTGGATCTCTATGTGTGTTATAATTAATCGAAATTAGTCGATTAAAAAAAAATCGATTAATCGAACACGAAATTTTTAATCAGTAACAGCCCTAGTTAAAAACTGCAAAAATTTTAAAATCTATCATCTACAATGGCTTCTTGTTTTCCAGACACTCCCTATGGTCCTCAAACAGAGGAACCTCAGACCACAATTCTGGGACAGAAGTTATAACAGATTTTACTTGGACATTTAAACTCATTTAAATTGCTCTGTTGCTATTTAGACCAAAGTTGGCCAAGCTTTAATCTTCCGCTTGAAATCTGCGGTTGTGAGGCAAAGATGCTTAGGTCAGAAGACTTTCCCAGATAAACTTTATCTATTTTTTTTTTAACTGAGCTAAGCCTCGAACGTCTGCTAAGAGCAGGAAGAATGAGTGTCAATAGGAAGACTAGGCCTAATGACCGCATACTTGCTACAATCAATATTACTTACTGATTGAATCACTTAACCATCCACAGTGTTCAATAAAGCAATTTACAACCAAAGGGAAACAATCTCTATAAAATGGGAAACAAATACTTTTGTTAATCTTTTACCTTTGCCCATTTCTTCAATTAACTACCATTTTGAGAAGTGCCAATATCTGAGAAATGTTTGTATAGTTCTCGACACACAGCTTCACTTTGAATCCACGTGATGGAAACAAGCTGATAAAAATAGTTTTTTATACGCATCCAATCACATTTATATGGAAGGAGCTGTGATGAAGAAGAACTTGTCAAAATCAGAAATGGCTGCACCTCACGTGGGCTCTAAGTAAAGTTTATTGGAATCTGAAAATATCCAAAATGACACTAGCAGTGGTCAAGGTCTACCTTGACCACTGCTGGTGTCATTTTGTATATTTTCATATTGCAATAAACTTTACTTGGAGCTCATGTGAGGTGCAGCCGTTTCTTATTTTGACAATTTACCACGGAGGCGAGCCGAGGCTAGCACTCAGGTGTGTGTTCCAGGGGGCGTATCCGTTACTAGAGGTCGACCGATATGGGTTTTTCTCTGGCCGATGCCGATATTTAGAAATTGGGGCAGCCGATGGCCGATATATGATGCCGATTTTTGCGGCCGATTTTTTAGGCCGATTTTTTTTTTTTTTTTTGGTGACTGTGGAGGAGGGGGTTACAGTGAGGTGGCTGTGGAGAAAGGGGGTTACAGAGAGGTGGCTGTGGAGAAAGGGGGTTACAGAGAGGTGGCTGTGGAGAAAGGGGGTTACAGAGAGGTGGCTGTGGAGAAAGGGGGTTACAGAGAGGTGACTGTGGAGGAGGGGGGGTACAGAGAGGTGACTGTGGAGGAGGGGGGGTACAGAGAGGTGACTGTGGAGGAGGGGGGTTACAGAGAGGTGACTGTGGGGGAGGGGGGGGTACAGAGAGGTGACTGTGGAGGAGGGGGGGTACAGAGAGGTGACTGTGGAGGAGGGGGGGTACAGAGAGGTGACTGTGGAGGAGGGGGGGGTACAGAGAGGTGACTGTGGAGGAGGGGGGGTACAGAGAGGTGACTGTGGAGGAGGGGGGGTACAGAGAGGTGACTGGAGGAGGGGGGGTACAGAGGTGACTGTGGAGGAGGGGGGGTACAGAGAGGTGGCGGTGGAAGAGGGGGGGTACAGAGAGGTGGCGGTGGAGGAGGGGGGGTACAGAGAGGTGTGGTACAGAAAGGTGGCTGTGGAGGAGGGGGGGTACAGAGAGGTGACTGTGGAGGAGGGGGGGTACAGAGAGGTGACTGTGGAGGAGGGGGGGGGGTACAGAGAGGTGACTGTGGAGGAGGGGGGGTACAGAGAGGTGACTGTGGAGGCGGGGGGGGTACAGAGAGGTGGCTGTGGAGGAGGGGGGTACAGAGAGGTGACTGTGGAGGGGGGGGTACAGAGAGGTGACTGGAGGAGGGGGGGGGTACAGAGAGGTGACTGTGGAGGGGGGGTACAGAGAGGTGACTGTGGAGGAGGGGGGGTACAGAGGTGGCTGTGGAGGACATTAAATAAAGTCTGCAGGGGTGGCACAGTAGCACACTTTTTCTGACTTACCCTCCATACATGCTGGTATCTATCTGCATGCACCTGATAGGGCTAGGTGCATGCAGATAGACGCTGACCAGCCAATCACAGAGCAGGAGAGATAGCAGCATCCAGCAGGCTCCGCCTTAGCAGGGAAGCAAGTGGAGCTTAGCTGGTGCTTGCCACGATCTCCTGCGGAGGCTTCTCTTACAGCACGCCGGAGGGGGGCGGGGCGGAGCGGCCGAAGGGGGGCGGGGCGGAGCGGTCCAGTGCTTGTGAAACTTTTTTCCCCATTTACCTTCTACAATGGCCGGCCGCGCAGGGGAAGATGTCACATGCTACTGTAGCGGGGGCACAGGTCTGTACTGCAGGCGGCCGGGTATAGCTTTGCGGCCGCGAATCGGCCTGGTTTACACAATAATCGGCCGATGCCGATTTCTTAAAAACGGCCAAATATCGTCCGATATATCGGTCGACCTCTATCCGTTACACCTTCTTTTTATAAAGGAGAACTTGTTTTTTAACCACTTTCAGACCGGACCATTTTGCTGGCTTAAGACCAGACCACGTTTTGCGATTCGGCACTGCGTCGCTTTAACTGACAATTGTGCGGTCGTGCGACGTGGCTCCCAAACAAAATTGACGTCCTTTTTTCCCCCACAGAGCTTTCTTTTGGTGGTATTTGATCGCCCCTGCAGTTTTTATTTGTTGCACTATAAAAAAAAAAGAGCGTCAATTTTGAAAAAAAAACGCATTGTTTTTTACTTTTTGCTATAATAAATATCCCCCAAAAATGTATAAAAAAAATTTTAGTTCAGTTTTTTCCTCAGTTTAGGCTGATACGTATTCTTCTACATATTTTTGGTAAAAAAATCGCAATAAGCGATTGATTGGTTTGCGCAAAAGTTATAGCGTTTACAAAATAGGGGATAGTTTTATGGCATTTTTATTAATATATTTTTTTTACTAGTAATGGCGGCAATCAGCGATTTTTATTGAGACTGCGACATTATGGCGGACACATCGGACATTTTTGACACATTTTTGGGACCATTGTCATTTATACAGAAATCAGTTCTATTCAAATGCACTGATTCCTGTGTAAATGACACTGGCAGTGAAGGGGTTAACCACTAGGTGTCAGTGTAGGGGTTAAGTGTGTCCTAGGGGCGTGTTGCTAACTGTGGGGGCGTGGCTGTGTTGTACACATCACTGATCTCTGCTCCAATCACAGGGAGTTTAAATGTATTAAAGATTTATTATCTTACAGTAATCACAGTACTCCCCCTGGCAATGCCATTATTGGCTTTTCTCTCCAGAAGGATGGGTGCCATCTTCATTCTGGCGACATCCACGTCTTTTTTATTTTATTTTTTTACTATGCTGAGATGCCTCACAGATGGTACATGTCAATCCTGTGTCTGTACAGTTCATGGCTGTGTTCACAAATGCCTGACACACAGAATTTCCTGCTGCAGCCTCTTACCTTGTGACTTGTTATAAAGTTACAATGTTGCAGTCTGAGGAAATGCTTCTTGATGCTTGCAGCAGGCTGATGGGTTCTTCTCCTTCTAGGTACAGTCACTGGACTGGCTCTCGAGGATGGATTTGTAATGATAAATTGTACAGCCTTTTGAATTGTACAGTCTCTGCCTATTGCTTTATTCATACAGACTTGTAAAGTTACCTAAACTTCCACAAATTGATGTTCTAACGTTTTGTCTCTGCTATAAGAATGCTAATTATTTAGAGCGTCTTTTCTTTTACTAAAGTGATTGGCCAACTCAGTCTGGCCTATGGTGTATACAGTATTGTAGGATTATTATTATTTATTATACACGCTTTATATAGCGCCAACAGTTTACGCAGCGCTTTACAATGTATAGGGGGGACAACACCATTACAGTACAGTTCAATACAAAAGGTACAGGAGGGCCCGGCTCGTAGTGCTCACATTCTAAAGGGAGAGGGTGGTGGTACAAAAGGTAATAGCTGCAGAGAATGATTTGATGGGGGTGGCTCTGGGACAATTGTTGTTAGGTGTTTGTGGGATAGGCTTCCCTGAATAAATGAGTTCTCAGGGATCTCCTAAAGGTGGACAGAGTAGGGGCTGATCGGACAGACTGGGGCAGGGAGTTCCAGAGGATAGGAGAGGCTCTGGAGAAGTCTTGAAGGCGAGCGCGGGAGGAGGTAACAAGGGAGCTAGAAAGCAGGAGGTCCTTCCTATACATGATATGTATCTTTCCTGAACTTAAAGCTGATCTTTAATCATTTTTTCATCTTTCCATCTATTAAATCTGCCCTTGTTGTTATAACTTTGAATAGTAAAACTGTTTTTTTTTTTCTGCCAGTAAATACCTTATACAGCCCACTTCATGTTTCTTATCTGGTAAAAAAGCCTAGGCTTATTGCACCATGCACAGCTCTCTCTCACTCTCATAAGAGTTTTCCAGGAAGGGAGGGGTAATGAGTCATAGGAGGGTCAATGAGAGCTGCAGAGCTGGAGGTATGTGTTCATACATGACTTCTGTCTGTAGTCTAAGAACTGACATTTCCTGTGATTAAACTACATACCCCACAATCCCTGGGTCTCTCTGTCTAGTGCTGTGCAGGTGACAGCCAAGCAGTAATTATATCTGACACAGACACAGGCAGGCAGAGCAATGAAGGAAAGAGATGCGTTTCATCACACTAGCACTCCCACATTGGTGATTCAACACAGAGAAATGGTGAGGCATGGGACTGGACACTGTATGACCCAGAACAAGAAGTAACCCTTTAGTGGATAGGGACAAGCTGGGTGAATGAATATATGGACATAGGGTAATTGATCAGCTATGACAATACAAACTGCAGCCCATCATTACAAGGTAAGGCAAACAAACAACACAGGGGATTGAACTACACTAATACCAAGTTAGAACCTGAAAACATTTGAAAATGTACAATGCCTTTAAGTACAGGTATCCATTAATGATAGGTCCACTTTAAGGAAGACGTCATCTAAAGATCATCAATGAATGTTCATAGTCTGTTTGAGGATTCCTCTTTAAGATTTTGAGCTGTGGAGTCTTGTTCCCAATATTCTGAAGCGAGCTCAAAGCTCGACACCGTATTCTTACTTGCCCACAGTATGTCCAAAAAAACAACTAAAAGTGTGGCACTATAAAATTAGTATTAATACACTAATTAGAAGTTTATTGTCATTACTAAGTGCAGATGTTAACTGGAAGAAAACCCTAACTATAATTATTCTTGAAAAATGTTCCTCCTACCTATCCTGCCTACCCTGTATAAAAAAAGTTCCACGTATTTACCTATTTTCAGTCTGGTCCTGCAGCTCTGTCTAGGGGAGAACTTGAAACGGCTGTAAATCCCGGGAGCCGTGGCATCAGCCATGGCCGGTGCTCCCTCCTCTCCCCTGCACAGTCCACTCACTCTCACAGTGTAGCTGGAGCTGTAGGATCTTTTGACTAGATCGGGTTAAAAATGGGTAAGTACACAGATCTTCTTCCTTTTTTTTTTTTTTATACAGGGTAGGCAGATTATGTAGGAAGAGGGGGGAGAGAAATTTTTTTAAGAATAGTCGTAGTTGGGCTTTACTTCCACTGTAAGTGCAGATCATAGCAATCAATCAGAATTTGCTTTGCCGTGTAACATCAAATCCAATTGGCCAGTGGTCTCCAAACTGCAGCCGGATGGCCAGATGTGGCCCTTTGCTTGCTTTTATCTGGCCCTTATTATTATTATACAGGATTTATATAGTGCCAACAGTTTACGCAGCACTTTACAATATAAAAAGGGAGACAATACAGTTATAATACAATAAGATACAAGAGGGCCCTGCTCAGAAGAGCTTACAATCTATTAGGGTGGGGCAGGTGGTACAAAAGGTTGTAACTGTGGGGAATGAGCTGATGGAAGTGGTAGAAGATTAGTTGGAGACGTGATAGGCTTTCCTGAAGAGATGAGTTTTCAGGGATTGCCTGAAGGTAGCAAGAGTATGGGAGAGGCTCTGGAGAAATCATGGAGACAAGAGGCACTATTCCATCCACTGACACCAGTGATGGGGCACTATTCCTCCCACTGATCCCAATGATGGGGCACCATTCCTGCCACTGATACCAATGATGGGGCACCATTCCTGCTGATGATACCAATGATGGTGCACCATTCCTGCCGATGATACCAATGATGGGGCACCACCCCTGCCACTGATACCAATAATGGGGCACCATTCTTGCCACTGATACCAATAATGGGACACCATTCTTGCCACTGATACCAATAATGGGGCACCCTTCTTGCCACTGATACCAATGATTGGGCACCATTCCTGCCACTGATACCAATGATTGGGCACCATTCCTGCCACTGATACCAATGATTGGGCACCATTCCTGCCACTGATACCAATGATGGGGCACTAATTCTCCCACTAAAACCAGTGATGGGGTACTGTTTATGCCCACTGAGGCTTGGGCGTTTTCTGCTCCCATTGGCCACAGTCTGGCCCTTCTAAAGTCTGAAGGACAGGAAACTGGCCCTTTGTTTATAAAGTTTGTAGACCCCTACAATTGGCTATTGGAAATACTGAGCATTGCATCAGTTTTAGTCTGTAAGTCCTGCCTACTGGTATTCTTTAAGCTCTGGCACAAGACTTTTGCTATATAAAGCCAGTGAGAAGTTCTTGTGCTTTTTTTTTTTCTTTCTGCGACTGCTCACTTATTTCAGTTCCTGCCAGGCTATCACCAGCTGCAGAGGGAAAGAGCCTTTAATGGCGTGCACGTTTGTTTCTCACCAAGAATACGGTAATGAGCCTCTGGAGCTCACAGCTTTGTCACTTGAGAAGAGCCTGTGACAAGTATTCCCTGGGTGATCGGGAGAACACGAGCTCAGAGCTTTAAATTTAGGTCAACCTAGTCCTCTACGTAAAGGCAGGCAGAGAAATTATAAATGGTAAAAGTACATACATTTATGGAAACCAGAAATCCATGTCAGTTATGTTTCCGGAGATAGATATTCCAGAGAGACTCTACTACTAATAGAGCAATATGTAAATAATGAAGTTAATGGTGGTTATCGGAGTGGGGAAAAATATATATAATAACAATTGTACCCATTTAGTTTTACTTATTTATGTACTCTTGCCATGTTGCTCTACAAGTAATGCCATAGATCACAACTGTCCCTGATTTCAACAAAGTCCCTCTTTCCTCCTCATTTGTCCCTCATTTGGGTCTGATCTATATAGTTGTACATAAAATTAACTTTTTATCTTTCAAAAAGTGTTTTCCAGTGCTAAACCTTTCATCGAATTTCTAAATTGCTGCATTTGTACATTTCCAAATCCAGTGTACAGGAATAGTAGTGGTAAAAAAACAAAAAACAAAGCACTTGTGGGTTTAATCATTTCTTTGTACAGTGGAACCTACGATTACGAGCATAATCCGTTCCAGGAGAATACTTGTAATCCAAAGCACTCGCATATCAAAGCGAATTTTCCCATAGAAGTCAATGGGAACGAAGATAATTTGTTTGCGCATTGACTTCTATGCATGCAATACCGCATGTGGCCAAAGGGGGGGAGGGCGCCGGAGAGCCTCAGAAATACTCGGGGACAGCCCGACTAAACTCTGAAAGCCTCGGAAAGGCTCAGAAACACTTGGTAACAGAGTATTTCCGAGTGATTCAGAGTATTTCCGAATGGCTCCAAACTGTTTTGAGTGTCCCCGTCGCCCCCACACCTCTGGCCAAATGCGGTACTGCACACCCCATTAGCTTAAATTCGACTCGTTTTGCGAGACAACACTCGCAAACCGAGTCGTAATTTAAAAAACAAAAAGGTGGTCGTCTTTCAAAACGCTTGTTAACCACGTTACTCGTAAACCAAGGTTCCACTGTATAACTTTGCTCTAAGGGGGCGTGACAGGGGTGTGTCCTATGCCTACATACTTTTGCTAATAGGTGTCCCTCATTCCCGTCTCAAAAAGTTGGGAGGTATGAGTAATGCATTCACATTAGTACCTGCCCTAAAGGATCTAGGGTTTTGTTTAGGTGATTTGCACACCAGAGTTTGACCAATGTTAGAGTCAGTCCACCCAAAAGTTACATCAAGTTGAAAAAGAACATAAGTTCATCTAGTTCAAGCAATAAAAAAATGATTAGAAAACCCCCTGTGTAACGAAACGTTGCACACTCCGCTTGAGTGCTTTCGACATATACCGCTTCCTCAAAGTCTGAAGATAGATATCGGATATTCCAACCGCTCACAAGCACAAAAAAAGACGAAACCCAGGATAGCACAGGGTGACTTAGACATAAGAGGTGTATGGGGAGCTGAAACAAGGGTATCCCATACTTTCCAAGGGATTCTGGGTTCCACGGGCCCTCCCGTCACACCCCGTATACAGAACCCTATGCCCACCGTTCTTCCAGAGGAAGACGATACCCTTTATAATGAATGGTCCAATTTGCTGAAGCAGGGAAAAAAAATTATTCTTCCTGGTCCCTTGAAGGCAATCAGATTTCCCCCGGACCATCAGTTTCTAGTGTTCTTACCTATAGATGTTATTAGCTAGTTTTATTTTGTACATTTAGGAATGCCTCTTTTTAAAAACAATCTACAGAGCTGGCCAGAACTAGATTTTGAGGGAGTCCAGTCTACATTTTCCCAGCTCTTACTGTGAAGAAGCCTTTCCCCATGTGGAGGTCAAATCTCTTTTCCTTCAGATGTAAAGTTCTCCCTTGTCCTTTGTAATGACTTTAGTCATGTTAGTGATATTTCAGTTATAGGTGCAGGCTTCTAAGCTTGATCAGCCCCTTGGCTTCTTAAATGTCTGGTACTCCAACAGTGAAACCCCACCCCCGCCATAATGCCATAATAACAAACTCTGTTCCTGTCCACCTGGGGGTTTTGGGTTTTGTAGCTCCTCCCGTTACATTCTTCTTAATGTAAAAAAAAGATCCAAAGGGAAGAGTGAAAATCCCTCATAATAGCCCCACAACAGGTGGATATTCACTTTGGTATTTACCACTTGCAGCCAGATATAGTAGTAAGACAGGAGAGAGCCAGGTAAAAGCAGTGGCAATTCCTCCTACAGGCTTCTGTTATCCCAAATTTGCCCCACAATTATGTTACCAGAGTATAGTTATAGATGAAGGTAATAAACCTTGTGTGCACCAGCCCCCACCATCCCCCACCATCCCCCACCCCCCTTAATACCTACCTGAACCCTATCCAGGGATGTGCACGAGAGCTTCGGCTCTCCAGGCACTCTCCCTCCTTATTGACTGAGACACAGCCAGTGAGCCAATGAGGATAGAGAGGGAGTGGGGCTGAGCCGAGGCTCTGTGTGTGAATGAACCCACAGAGCAGTGGCTCGGGAATGAGCCTGCTTGGATTCCCCCACAGCAAGCTTCTTGCTGTGGGGGCACACAGCAGGATGGAGGGGCGGCAGGGGACCCGAGAAGTGGAGGATCGGTGCTGCTGTGTGCAAAAACAATGCACAGAGCAGGTAAGTATGATGTTTATTTTCTTTTTTTATATGGACTTTAATATCACTTTAAGGAGCTTATAATTGAAGATCTCTATGACACATGTACACATACATTATATTACAAAAAGTATTGGGACACCTGCCTTTATGCGCACATGAACTTTAATGGCATCCCGGTCTTAGTCTGTAGGGTTCAATACCCTTTGCAGCTATAACAGCTTCAGCTCTTCTGGGAAGGCTATCCACAAGGTTTAGGAGTGTGTCTATGGGAATGTTTGACCATTCTTACAGAAGCACATTTGTGAGGTCAGGCACTGATGGAGATGAGAAGGCCTGGCTCGCAGTCTCCACTCTAATTCATCCCAAATGTTTTCTATCAGGTTAAGGTCAGGACTCTGTGCAGGCCAGTCAAGTTCCTCCACCCCAAACTCACTGGAATATGTTACATTTTAGTTTTGGAGTTTAGATCCTCTTTGACTACTTGCCACCTACCATATAGTAAAATGACGTTGGCATAGTGGTTGTGTTATCCTGACCGGACATCATATGGCGTCTTTCGGCATAACAACCAGGGGGCGCGCATCACGGCGATCATTGTTGCGGTGTGTCCGTCTGACGCACCGTAACACCGATCTAGGTAAAGAGTCTCTGTCTGAGACTCTTTACCACGTGATCAGCCATGTCCAATCACAGTGTAAACAGGAAGAGCTGTTGATCGGCTTTTCCTCACTCGCGTCTGTGAGACGCAAGTAGAGGAGAGCCGATCGGCTGCTATATCAGTGCCCATCCGTGCCGCCTATTAGTGCCCATCCTTGCTGCATATCAGTACCCATCCGTGCCGCCTATCAGTTCCTATCCGTGCCACCTTTCAGTCTCCATCAGTGATGCATATCAGTGCCTCATGTTAGTGCCCATCAGTGCCACCTCATCGGTGCCCATCGGTGAAGGAGAAAACATACTTATTTACAAAGTTTTGTAACAAACAAAAAAACATTTTTTTTTTTTTTCAGAACATTTCGGTCTTTTTTTTATTTGTTTAGCAGAAAACAAAATTTCCAGAGGTGATCAAATACCACCAAAAGAAAGCTCTATTTGTAGGAATAAAATTATAAAAATTTCGTTTGGGTACAGTGTTGTATGACCGCGCAATTGTCATTCAAAGTGCGACAGCGCTGAAAGCTGAAAATTGGTCTGGGCAGGAAGGTGTATAAGTGCCCCCCGGTATTGAAGTGGTTAAGGTGATCTCTCTCACTTATGTCTAAAAGCACAAAGAAAAGATGGTTGTTTCCCCTTCAACATGGCAGAGATATCATAAACTTCACAAACAAAACCAACTTCACGCCAGAAATGATATTTGTCTTCTGAAATGCAGTGCAGTAGTAGAGATTCGGAAGGGATTGGTGGGCATGCGATAATACTGCCATGTACTGAAACGCACAGAACTGGCACCCAGGAGCTATATGGTGCCACTGGCATTTGTACAAAGGGAAGGAAGCAGGGAGGACGCAGCCAATACATCTGCTGGTAGTTGGAAGCCTCTCCGGCACGCACAGCATACGTATGTTTCCTGTAGAGGATGCTGATAGAATCGCTCTCTGTCTCTTCTGCCTTTGGCCAGGCTTTACGTGACTACATTTTACTGCCACAGCGGCATATGGCATCTGAGAAATGTCATTAGTGCTGAATAAGCATCAGTATTTTTCATTGTGTTATCAGACTGAATGTGGCATGCAAAGGGTTGCTGAAATTTAGATCTAAACTCTTAAGGGCTCGTTTACATTTGTGATAGCCCTCTGAAGAGCAATCCGTGGTGGAACGCTTTTCAGAGGGCGATTATCAGGCAGTGAGAAGTTGTTGCCACTTCAGAGCCTGTTTTAACCCCTAAAAGCCTGCACCGCCCCATGACACAACGCGGGGGAGGGGGGTGGTATTCTTGCCACTGTGACACAAAGGGGCTTTGATTAACGAAATCTGCTGCAGCTCTGCATAGTAACCAATCGGCTTCCAGTTTTATTTATTTGTTTGTTTGTCAAAGGTTAATTTAACAAGCTGAAGTTAGAAGCTGATTGACTACTACAGCTGCACCGGATTTTGCATTCTCCAGATTTAGTATTGTGTTGGGCTGACCCTTTTTTTGGTTTGATGTCAGCCCTTACAGCCATTGAAACTCGGCATCAAATGTGGGGGGCCAACTAGGATGGTCTGCATGCAGACGCAGTCTACTTTGGAATGCCCATACCTCCATCACGTGCACCCAGCACAGCCAGCTTATCAACCTGACTTTTCTCATTTGAATTAAACAAAGCAGATGGGTCACCTTCCCACCCCAGGTTGTGATTGGATACTGTAGTAGGGAGGCCAGACTGTGGAGGTCAGCTATTTACTCTCTTCTCCTTCTTACAACATTTGAATGCGGAATACCCGATTGGCTCCATTGACCTCTATAACTAAACTTTGACGGGTGGGATGAAACGCGTCAGTGGCTTGGCTTGTCGAGCTGCAACTAGTCAGTGTTTGTTTTTATCTGCCTGGAGTTCAGTTCCTTTTTTGCACAGGTAACCTGTTCCATCTCAACAAGGGATCCTGAACTCCTGATTCCCTGCTCAATCAGATCAGAACGAAAAAACGTAAGTCATTTATGTCACACAGAGAAGATGGAGGGATCCATGTAATACATTTCTTATGGGCACCCAAATGTAAACTGACGTCAGTCTGTCTATCTCTGCCCACATCTGGTCAGGTCAGTAAAAGGGGACCTAGATGAAAACTCTTTCTGTTTTGGTCCGATGAACCTAAACAGGCCCAGATATGAGCAGAGATAGGTGGGCGTATATATCTGCTTCCATCCAGCCAACCATAGGAGTAGATTCCTATAGGGGAACCCCCCCCCCCCCCCAGTTCCCCCTGCAAACAATTAAAAGTCAGCAGCTACACATACTGTAGCTGCTGACTTTTAATATTTGGACAATTACCTGTCCTGGAATCCAGCGATGTCGGCACCCCAGCTGATGTTTCCATTGGCTCTCGGGTGCTGCCGCCGCCATTCGTGGTAAGGGAAACCATCAGCAAAGCCTTTGGGCTTCACTGCCGGTTCACTACTGTGAATGTGTGAATCATGCAGCTCCTTCTGAATGGCTTGGCGTCTGGGGGAAGGAGGAGGGGTGCAAACTTCTGAGTGATCTTGCCACAGCGAGATCTTTCAGAAGTGAAGACAGGTACCTGTCAAAAACGGGTACCCACTCCCCCCTTCCCCACTGAAAGGGGCCAAATGGGGCACCAGAGGGGTGGAGGAAGCTGATAAGCGGATCGTCTTCCACTTTTGGGTAGAACGCCACTTTAAATTTTGATAATGAAAGCTGATTGGTTACTGTGCACAGCAGCACCAAACGGTGGGCATCAGTTTTGGTAAATCTCCCCCAGAGGGTCTGATTTATGTAATCATGCTGGTGTGAAAGGGGTCTTCAAGGTAACGCACCTAAAGGATTCCCACTCCCACCACCGCTGACCTCCGCATTACTTGAGTGTGTTTTCTTCCCTCATTTAAACACAAAAAAACAACCACTCGTAGACTTATGCTTAGTACACACGGGCCGAATGTCAGCAATCAGTGGCCGGTTTTAAATAAAAAACGGCCAACATTTGCCCCGTGTGAATGTCAGCCAGTCCGACAGAAGTCGGCAATTTTGCTGGCTTCTGTAGGACAAGCATGCTGGAAAACTAGCAACCGACCGGCTCCCGATAAGCACTATCAGCCAATGGCTGACCGGAGTGTACTGGCGGGGTGCCGTCCCTCTGGCAGAACACAACAGCTCAGCCGGGGAGGATCGCTCGCTGTACTAACATCAGACTGTTATTACAGCTTCTCTTCCGTTCAATTCGGTGGTTGAACTAGGGTTGCCACTTTTTCTTCAAGCTAAACCCGAACACTTTAGCGGCGCACAGCTAATTATTATTTTTTTTAATATACACTATATCAGTGATGGTGAACCTTGGCACCCCGGATGTTTTGGAACTACATTTCCCATGATGCTCATGCACTCTGCAGTGTAGTTGAGCATCATGGGAAATGTACTTCCAAAACATCTGGGGTGCCAAGGTTCGCCATCACTGCACTATAGGATTGTAACAGACCTGGGACACCTTTGGGCACTCCAGAGAGAATAGTAATGTGGCACGCATAGTGCCCCCTCACCCTCCTGTCAGGCCCTGTTCCGAGTCACATTCTGAATATTGTGTCCGATTTTCTGGTGGACTGAAACCCGGACACGTGATTCAAATCCCAAACTGTCTGGGTGAATCCTGGACAGGTGGCAACCTGCTGGTTGAACGCAAATCTATTAGCGCGTACCAGGCTTTAGCTTTAGTTGCCAACTCATCTGTAAACACAATTGGAGGTATCGTACCTTTAAGATCTATTAGAAATGTAACAGAGGTATTCTATGTGCTCATCCCCCTTTCTCTCACATTTCGTAGGGTAGACGAGGTGCGTTGCCAGAGCTCATTAACGGCAAACATCTGCATTAGATCAACCGCCGGAGATGATCCTGAAAGGGAGTTCTGCTTGAGCCTAGAATTAGTTCATTATAGGATCCAGCGCAGTTAGAAGCGAAGTGTCGGCAATGGATCAGAGATCACCCAGTGGATCTGTGTGCCTGTGCTCCGCTCCAAGCTTTATTTCAGAGTCATTGGAGCTCTTTTAATGTGGGCTTGTGCAATATTTAAGAATGAAAAAGGCAAGCAGTTTCCCTTCACTTTAATATTAGCTGTCAGTATCTGTTGTCTACCTGATCCTTGCAGTATCAGTTCAGAATCCCAAAATGTGCCGACTTGGATACCTTACAAAAAAACAAAAAAAAAAAACAAACAACAAAAAAATATTGTATTCATGCAACAAATACTTGTTTCCTCATTGGGTCTTACTGCCCTCTAGTGGATTTGAAGTGTTATTTCTTGGAAGACCCAATCTATGCAGTCACTGAAAAGTCACTGTGTCACTGTGATTGCATTGAAGAGAAAATTCCCATGTTAAATATTTTTCTTCTTACCTTTCTCACTGTGTTGTCCCCAATTAACATATTTGCATGCCCAGTGAATCAAGCATTGTTCAGCTGCCACGCACCTGGATTCATACTGGTCTCTTCTTAAAGTGTTACTAAACCCACAGTAAAATCAGTCTGTATATGCAGTAAAGCATGCTTGTTATACTCACTGTGGAACCTAAGGTGTTAATCCTGCGCATTGTGTAAAAAGGCTGTTTGATCCTGTCTTCTCTGATCCCCCCCCCCCCTTCTTCCACAGTTTCCAATCCATCTGCTGATAGAACAGAGCCCTAGGGGGCACTTTGCACATGCTCGGTTTGGTGTGTATTGCTAGAAGGTTGTTTTTTTTGTTTTGTTTGTTTTTTGGAGGGTGCATGTGATCAGCACTGTCCAGACAGAGGGTCAGGGGTCCTGCAGCATCATAGTACAGTCAAAGGAGAAGGAAATCTCCTACAAGCTTCAACCAGACATTGATTGAAGTCACAAGACCATGTCATATACTGCTGACGAGAAAAGGTATTTAGCAGTTTATATTTACTAAAATAATTGTATGGCCATGTACTGTCAGAGACCAGATATAGTGAATGCAGGCTCCTGGGTTTAGTAACACTTTAAAGGGATACTGAAGTCTTGTTTTTTATTTTTACCTAAAAAAATTAAAACAAAAATAAAAATGTTATACTTACCTGCTCTGTTGCAGTGGATTTGCACAGAGCACCCCAAATCCTCCTATTCCCTGGTCCCTTTTCGGTGTTCCTTGCCCTTCCCTCCTGTAGAGTGCCCCCACAGGAAGCAGCTTGCTATGGGGGCAACCGAGAAGAGCCGCAGCTCCCGGTGTCCAGTCAGACAAGGAGCCACGGTTCAACCCTGCCCTTTCTTTCTCCTGATTGGCTAACTGACTTTGACAGCAGCATGAGCCAATGGCGCCGCTGCTGTGTCTCAGCCAATCAGGAAGGAGAGTCCCGGATGGCCGAGGCACTCGTACACATCGCTGGATAAAGAGGGAGCTCAGGTAAGTATTAGGGGAGCTGAGGGTGGCTGCTGCACACAGAAGGTTTTTTTTTTTTATCTTAATGCATATGATTCATTAAGCTAAAAAAACCTTCTGCCTTTCCCTGGTTCTTGCAACTGACCCCCTGACAACACAGCACTACATCCTTCCTTTGGCGCTTTGTAGAAGCTGATGCCTCCTGGGATATATGATGTGGGTATCCCAGGAGAATATAGGATCAGGTAAAGTCAAATATTGCAACAAACCTAAAGTGGTTCTAAGAGCATATATATATATATATATATATATATATATATATATATATATATATATATATATATATATATATATATATATATATATATATATATATATATATATTATATTTTTTTTATTATATTATATTTTGAAAGAGCTGAAACTGGACATTTTTTTTTACCTTAATGCAGAGAATGCATTAAGGTAAAAAAAAATGTCCAGTTTCAGCTCTTTCAAAATATTTACCTGGCTCATCTTTCAATCCAGCGGTGTGCCCAAAAGCAGTGTCGCTGCTCTCTCTCTCTCCTCACAGGCACAGAGGCAGCAGTGAGAGCCGTGGCTCCTGCAGCTGTCAATCAAACTCTGTAAGAAGGGGGTTGGGGCTGAGCTGCTCTGCCTGTGTCCCTAGACGCACATGGCTCGGGAGTGAGCCCTCAAGTGCTTGCTATGGGGGCAGACACAAGAGTAGGAGTCTAGAGCACCGGGCGGACCCCAGAAGAGGAGATTCAGGGACGCTCTGTGCACAGAGCAGGTAAGTATAACTTGTTTATTAGTCTAATTATAAAAAGCTGAGCTTTTACAATCTCTTTAAAATGTTTAGTTAAAAACCCCAATAGGAAGGGGTATCTGTCATTTATTGCAGTAGTACTATTGTACCCTCCAGCTTTATAGTCGGCACCACCAGATGTTTCACTTGCCCCTGGCATGGTTATGACCTTACCTGTTGTGTGATTTTATATGGAGGACAATGGAAAACATGAACTTCATTTGAGGAGTTAAACTGCAAAGTTGAGTTTCGGCTTCCTTTATTTAAATACCAGTGGATTTCCTTGCTCCAGTAATGTATAGCTGGGTTTGATTACACAGGAATTGGGAAATACCAGAGCAGAAAGTGAGGACAGTAACATGACTTGGGGAAAGGAGAGGACACTTAGCCATGTTGGCAGAGAAGTAGGGGACACATCTGCTATGCCAAAAAAAAAGCAAGAACTTTATTTAAAGCTGAATCATGCATCAGCCATTGGAACACCAACGTTCCTGATTTAGGTTAAATATTCTTTCATTGAACTGGTAGGAGAATTATTACTTTTATACTTATGCCAGGGTATAGATACAGTATCTCACAAAAGTGAGTACACCCCTCACATTTTTGTAAATATTTTATTCTATCTTTTCATGTGACACTGAAGAAATTACACTTTGCTACAATGTAAAGTAGTGCGTGTACAGCTTGTATAACCGTGTAAATTTGCTGTCCCCTCAAAATAACTCAACACACAGCCATTAATGTCTAAACCGTTGGCAACAAAAGTGAGTACACCCCTAAGTGAAAAGGTCCAAATTGGACCCAATTAGCCATTTCCCCTCTCCTGGTGTCGTGTGACTCATTGGTGTTAGAAGGTCTCAAGTGTGAATGGGGAGCACATGTGTTAAATTTGGAGTTATCACTCTCACTCTCTCATACTGGTCACTGGAAGTTCAACATGGCACCTCATGGCAAAAACTCTCTGAGGATCTGAAAAAAAAGAATTGTTGCTCTACATAAAGATGGCCTAGGCTATAAGAAGATTGCCAAGACCCTGAAACTGAGCTGCAGAACGGTGGCCAAGACCATACAGCAGTTTAACAGGACAGGTTCCACTCAGAACAGGCTTCGCCATAGTCGACCAAAGAAGTTGAGTGTACGTGCTCAGCGTCATATCTGGAGGTTGTCTTTGGGATATAGACATACGAGTGCTGCCAGTATTACTGCAGAGGTTGAAGGGGTAGGGGGTCAGTCTGTCAGTGATCAGACCATACGCTGCACACTGTATAGCGCATTGTAGCGATATACAAATTATTCATTCATTCACGGGATCAAATCAGTCTGCATGGCTGTTGTCCCAGAGGGAAGCCTCTTCTAAAGATGATGCAGAAGAAATCCTGCAAACAGTTTGCTGAAGACAAGCAGACTAAGGACATGGATTACTGGAACCATGTCCTGTGGACTGATGAGACCAAGATAAACTTATTGGTTCAGATGGTGTGAAGCGTGTGTGGCGGCAACCAGGTGAGGAGTACAAAGACAAGTGTGTCTTGCCTAAAGTTAAGCATGGAGGTGGGAGTGTCATGGTCTGGGGCTGCATGAGTGCTGCCGGCACTGGGGAGCAACAGTTCATTGGGGGAACCATGAATGGCAACATGTACTGTGACATACTGAAGCAAAGTATGATCCCCTCCCTTTCGGAGACTGGGCCACAGGGCAGTATTCCAACATAATGACCCCAAACACACCTCCAAGATAACCACTGCCTTACTAATAAAGCTGAGGGTAAAGGTGATGACTGACCAAGCATGTCTCCAGACCTAAACCCTATTGAGCATCTGTGGGGCATCCTCAAACGGAAGGTGGAGGAGCGCAAGGTCTCTAACATCCACCAGCTCCGTGATGTCATCATGGAGGAGTGGACGAGGACTTCAGTGGCAACCTGTGAAGCTCTGGTGAACTCCATGCCCAAGAGGGTTAAGGCAGTGCTGGAAAATAATGGTGGCCACACAAAATATTGACACTTTGGGCCCAATTTGGACACTTTCACTTAGGGGTGTACTCACTTTTGTTGCCAGCGGTTTAGACATTAATGGCTGTGTGTTGAGTTATTTTGAGGGGACAGCATTTACACTGTTATACAAGCTGTACACTCACTACTTTACATTGTAGCAAAGTGTAATTTCTTCAGTGTTGTCACATGAAAAGATATAATAAAATAATTACAAAAATGTGAGGGGTGTACTCACTTTTGTGAGATACTGTAGATTGGTTGGACTGTGCCTGTGTATATAGATCACATTTTTCTGTACATATTTGTTATCGTGTTTCCCATTTTATGTACAATAACATATTATTTGTGCAAATGTTTGCTTCCTTGAAGACCCTGTAAAGTCTAAACATTTCCTAGCACTACACCCCATCAATGCGGTGGGAGAAGCAATACAAATGAATGCGTCTGCAGTATCATTCACTTGAACCTGATGGAGTTTAGCACATTGCAGACGCAGCATGTCATGCACCATTCACCACGAATCGGGAATGTGTGATCACTCTCCCTTTTAGGCCTCATATATGAAGCCTTATATTGTAATAATAAATCAGCCAGCTCCATGAGTGTTTGCTAGCATAAAAGCCCATGAACCAAAGCATGTTAACAGTGCCAATATTTTAGATGCTATATCAAATTATAGGCAGTTGCATCAAAACAAAGGGATGTGCAAAGCCTTACAGTGTCTTTTTCTTTAGTCAATGCCTGAGTAGAAACAGCTGTTCCTTTTAAAACCTACTTTCCAAATTTCTTCATTGCTCAATGTGTGGAAGCAGTGATCTCTCTGCAGGGGACTGATACATCCCTTGCTGCTCTAGAGATAGATCCCCTCAACCAGCGGGGAGCTTTGACTGTAGAGCATTATGGTGCGATTGCAGGTGGGCATATCGGACCTCTGCAAAGAGACTGCTGCTTTCACATGGAGAACAAGGTTTCTTCTCTGTAGGATACTGGCGTGGAGCAGGCTTTTCTGCTTAGGTTGTTGCTGCTTTGTAAAGAAAACAAACGAATGCCCCGTACACATGAGCGGAAATTCCACCAGCAAAAGTCAGATGAGAGCTTTTGGTCCGAAAATTCGACCATGTGTATGCTCCATCGGACTTTTGCTGGCGGAATTCCAGCCAGCAAAAGATTGAGAGCAGGTTCTCAATTTTTTGGTCGGGAAAAGTTCCTATCCGAAAATGCGATCGTCTGTATGCAATTCGGACGCGCAAAAAAATCATGCATGCTCGGAAACAATTTGACACATGCTCGGAAGCATTGAACTTAATCTTCTTGGCTCATCGTAGTGTTGTACGTCACCGCGTTCTTGACGTTTGGAAGTTCAGCAAACTTTTGTGTGACCGTGTGTATGCAAGCCAAGCTTGAGCGGAATTCCGTCCGAAAAACCATACAAGTTTTTTCCGACGGAAATTCAGCTCGGGTACGCGGCATAAGATTTTGCATACTTTTATCTTTATGCAACTGGAATGTATTTAGTTGGTTTAAGCCAGGGGTGCTCAACCGGTGGCCCGCGGAGCCCTTTGATGTGGCCCACGACCCCGTGCTCTGGGATGGAGGGACGGCAACCCCAGATTGCGGGTTGCCTACCTGTCATCTTCGAGCATCAGAGTGGATTGCGCAAGCGGCTGTTGAGGGAGCAGGTGCCAATGCTTTTTCTGTAGCACCAGCTTTTGTCCCAGGTCAAGTGCATTTGGTATCACTCCGCCTGGCACAGGAACCTTTCTAGCAGGCTAGCAATGCCAGCATAAGCTGAAAGACAAAAAGGTCAGTTTAATAAACATCATATAGTTTTGCAACGGGTATATTATTTGATGAACCTCACATAGTTTTGCAATGGGCATATGAGCACTTTTAAAAAAAAAAAGGGGGAGGGGGGGTTATTCTGCTTTCATATTGATCCTTGCTTTTTTGCAGGTTAGATGAACTGAGCCATGGATTTCTATTACAGTATGTCCTGCAGGTTTGGTGCGCCACACCTGCAAGATATAATAGAAGTCTATGGCAAAGCGCAGGAAAGCTGCAGGTGCACTGCACTGTACCCGCAGGTAAACCGCAGCGCATCCATCTGAAAGCAGCCTATAGTCCCTTTCACACAATTGGTTCCCCTGTCCATTTTTTTTTTCAGTCGTTCTTGATTGGACCCTCCATTCACCTCTGTGGAGTGGCGGATGTAAATGGACTTGTGCCCACACAGGCTACAAGTTGGGTGCCAGTGCTTAGTTGGCCCCTCTAAGAATGGGAGTCTCTGTCTTCAAGCTAAAGAGACTATACTACATGTTGAAGATGTTAGAGTTAGCTGCACTGCACCAAAGAATGAGTCAGTCATTGGCCATTATATTTATTTTTAACGTTATTTCTTTGAAATGATTATATTTTTAGGATAGTGTTGCTATAAGCACTTTTAACTCAAAGGAACCTGTTTTGGAACTACACGCCCCAGCACTGCCAGCAAGACTTTATAGTGTTCAGAGCTCTTGCTGCTGTCCATCTCCATGCAGACAGTACGTAGAGACCTCTGCTGGCCAGCCTATAAATGAACCCCGTAGAGTTTAGACAATGGATAGCAGCAAACTCTGGATATGAATAGCTGTAAAATACAGGTGACAGCTAGACATTCCTTTGGCAGTTTTTTTTCCTCCCTTTTAATCAGAAAATCTGATGCTGACAGTAGAGAAATACATTTAATCCTGCCGCATGATCTCTGGGGCTGTCACAAGGCGGTAAGGCTCTTATCTGTCTGGCCTGGACAGTATTTAAAGCATTAGGACAATCCAGTAAAGATGTAGGCGCAAGCACTACTATAATGAATGGGATTAGAATAATGTATTATCGCAGCTATGAGACCCGTCAGAGAGCAGAGAGTGGCACCCTTTTTATGTGCTTGGCGAGACGTATTCCTTGCCAGTATATTCCTGCCTACCAGAATTACATTTTCTCAACTAGATCAGCCTTTCTCAACCTTTTTGCCATAGGAATCCTTAAAATATGTTTTCAGGTATTATTAGGGAATCCCGGCAAAAAAACAATTCTTTGGGGCTCAGTAGGAAAAATGCTACTTTAATGGTCAGTGGAAGGAATGCCACCTTGCAGACAACTAAAATGATAACTGGTGTCAAACTGCTGTCTGCCAAGTAGCATTGGCCCTGGAACTATGAAGGCACCATCAGATTAAAATTCAATCAGCCAAACTTAAGGAACCCCTAGCAAACCACTGGAGGAACCCTAAGGTTCTACAGAACCCTGGTTGAGAATGGTTGTGGTAGAGAGTCAGTGAGTCGTGTTTAACTCTTAGATCATTCTTTCATGTATTCTCCTAAAAAATACAGTTGCCAATTCGAGCCATCGGAAGGAAATATTTGGTTGCCATTGGGCTTCAAAGTTGTTTCTGGGGCCCCTGCCTTGTGGCCACCAGAGCAGCAGGAAACATGGTAGGCGATTGTGACCCTTACTGTACTAAAAATGTTTTTGTTTTTCTGTATCCCCCATTGGAAAGATCGCCTATTACTCCCTGTCCTAACAGGAAGCCAGGAGAGATCTCCACATTAAAGCGGTTATAAACTTCTTGAAGAAAAAAAAAAAAAACGAAGACAACGGCATAATGTGCTAGTATGCATCGCATACTAGCACATTATGAAATACCTTAGAACGAAGCCCTTCCAGTGGCAGCCGCTCGCCGCTGAGACGGCAGACATCTTCCCCCAGTGTTTCTTCTGGGTTTGTGGGCTCCGGTGCTGTGAGTGGCCGGAGCCTAGATGATGTCACCGTTTCCGGCATGGGCTCTGAAGATCCGGCACTGTAAGCCAGACCTTCAGAGCGCATGCGCCGATGATGTCAGCTGCAAGTTTAGGAGATATTCACTGTACCTACAGGTAAGCCTTATTATATATATTACCTACAAGTGGTTTAATAGAGTTTACAACCACTTTAAGAATACAGATGGCAATACAAACTTGGCAGAAGCTCGAATTATTTCCTGTTCCTTTTAAATCAAAATGTTTTGGCTGAGGTTAACGTAATATACAAAGTAGACACTGATACAGACAATTTTATCTTAATTGCGAAGAGAAAGTACTTAATCATTTGGTTCCCTGTGCATTATAAAAATATCTTCTTAAACATTGTTGCTGTACAATGCTATAAAATATTTTCTGGTCAAGGCATACCTGTAAAAAAGACTGTGATTTTTCACCTTTCCTCCCCCCTGCCCAAACTGATGCTGCTGAATGCCTCTCCAATCCTGATAAATCTTGATGTGAAGCTTGCAGGGAAACCGAAACTTCTAATGCCCTGTACACACGATCAGATTTTCCGACAACAAATGTTGGATGTGAACTTGTTGGCGGAAAGTCTGATCGTGCTCCATCGAACATTTGTTGTCGGACTGTCCACCAACAAATGTTGGCTAGCAGGTTCTCAAACTTTCCGATCGTGTGTACACAAGTCCGTCGGACAAAAGTCCACGCATGCTCGGAATCGAGTACCAGCCAGAGATATAACTAGCGGTTGTAATGGAGATATCACGTACGTCTTGTACGTCACTACATTCGTAATTGTTGGCCAACATTTGTGTGACCGTGTGTATGCAAGACAAGTTGGAGCCAACATCCTTCGAACAAAAATCCATGCTTTTGTTGTCAGAAAGTCTGATCGTGTGTACGGGGCATAAGAGTGTCCATCTCCTGGGTCCATATTAGCTCCCTCTGGTTCCTCCTGCTGACCTACATCACTACGATACCCTTTAATGCATGGAGGTCATCAAGAGTAGTTCGTAAGAGCTGTTATGAACTCGAGAGATGAACACTCCGGAACTGACAGGTTCTTGAAGACCTCTCAGAAAGATTTCGTAGAGTTGGAGTGGCATTTAGCAGCGCAGGATGGTAAGAAAGGTGAGTATTTACCTTTCTTTTGACTGTATACAGGTCTCTTAAAGTGCATGTCCAACCTAACAATAAACCTTTATTAACCGCTCCCCTTTGCTCTGCACACAAAAAAAAAAAAAAATGATAAAAATTCCTAAAATGTGGAACTTTTTTTTTTTTTTTTAACTCGCCTCTAAATGCCTGTTGCTAGGGGGTCCCTCATAGTCTGCCTCCTTCAGTGCCTGGGCTGGTGACATCACTTCCCCTCAGCGCAGGAAGGGCTCAGCTCTGCCCCCTCCCTCCTGTCAGTCATCTGGGACACGTGACAGGTCCCAGATGACTGCGCGGCCAGTTGCGGCGCCGCTCGCACATGCGCAGTGGGTGCCCGGCTGTGAAGCCACAGACGGGTGCCCACAGTTGTAATGCTGCACCGCCGAGCAGAGGGGGGGGGGGGATGAGCGGAGCTTCGACCCCCCCGCATCGCTGGACCCTGGAACAGGTAAGTGTCCAATTATTAAAAGTCAGCAGCTGTAGTATTTGTAGCTGCTGACTTTTAATTTTTTTTTTCAAATGGAAAATCCTCTTTAAGGATAAACATTTGTTTCCATTTTGGATAGAGTAAGGAAGGGTTATAACCCCTGTTAGATTGTTTTATTTTATTTTTATCATCTGCCAAACAGGAAGTAAGATGAAATCCCTGCAAATTAAGGGACTGCTGTGGGCCCCCCAGGTCACCAGAACTAGTGTCCCCATTGGAAGATTTCCCCTCTATTACTTTTTTGGGGACAACCCAAAATTTGGGATTTTCTTTTACTTTCACTTTCAATGATAATTTTAAACAGGACACATTGAGAGGCACTGACAGCAATAAAAAACCTAATAGATGTTCTATTCCATCCCCACTCTGTCCAAAACTAAAAAAAAGAAAAATTGCCTTCAGGTTATGCTTATCATATACCACTGGAAACATTTTGTTATATTTTATTCAATAAGCACAAAAAATACCCCTTGATCATGTCAGGAATTCATGTGTCCTGTGCACACTTCTGTGTTATTTTAGGGTGTCTAATCAGCCCTTCAAGTGCTTGATGAGAGGGGGTGGGGGATTAAGTAGTTCTCGTGGACGGAATTGTCTTGGTGGAATTAAAGGATGAGTTCATCTTTCATTACATGTTAAACCCATATTCAGGGTGCAACATGTTATGAATGCACAGCGCTCCTTGACCCCTGCTGTGACAGCAGCCTGGGGATCTTCTCCCCCTGTCTGTTGCCACAATTCAAAAAAGATGCAGATTTGTGGGGCCCCGCCCACCTAGCTGCATCACTCATTCACAGTCCTCTGTGAATGGAAAACTACAAGATCCCGCAGCCTTTGCAGCTGTTGGCTTGTAGTTTTTAATGAACTACCACATTGTTGTGGTAGTTCATTGAGTATTCCTGGCAGCAGTGTGCAGCAGCACGGATGAGGGAGGGCACCTCACTGACATGACCCGTCCCCTCCTGAGTCACAGTGACAGTCACTCTCCACGCCTGGTGACCCCTTCAGTCCACTCAGCACTGACAGTCCCTCTCCCGGCTTGCCTTGCTCCCACGCGGACCCGCGCACACTAGGCTCTGGCCACTCCGCTGGGCTCCCTTGCACCATGGCATCACACAACACGCTCACGCACCACCTCCGCCAAATCTACCTCCTGCCGCCGGTGCCGACTGAACACACTGTAGCAGGCACTTTAATGGTCTCGGCCGGCTCCGGACTGGAAATTTACATGCGTAGTTCCGAGCCAAGCGTCACGGCCATATTTTTTACCGGCAACCTTTTCCTGTCGCTGGCATTTACTGGCAGGAGAAAAGTGACCATTTTTTACTGGCTGTCAGTAAAAATACTGACGGTTGGCAACACTGAGCTGCTGTCTGACGATTGGCACCACGGTGTAAACTCTTTAGATGGGCGTTGTCAGACTGGTGGACCTGATTTTGTGTTTATGCACACTTTTAATCATTCTGAGCTGTACTTTTTCAGAAAGCTGCTTGTAAGAAATCTTTATCAATGGGGGCAGAAATGTAAACTTTTCCTCAAAGTAGCTGCAGTTCGAAACATGTGATGATGGAAACGAGGGAGCTGTGATTGTTGACTTGTTTTTGAAAGATGCAGGTTCCTGAGATGCTTTACCTATCCTAGGGTAATATCCATTACCAAATGAGTCACTGACTGGAACAAACCTATAGAGTGGTGATTCAAACTTCACCAGCTCTGTACCTGTTCCAGGTCAACGGCTCCCTGGGTAGTGAAGGCAAGGATCAGGATGACGCCTTCGGAGTTGAGATCCTAAAGCTGGCCATAGACAGTTTGAATCTTGGCTGGTTCAGCAGGAACCGTGCAAGATTGGAACCATGTATGGGCAGGCTGAAAGTACCCAAGTTGATCGATCGCCTTGGGTACAACCAGCCAGTCAGATTTTAAATGCGATTATTGCTAGCGGCTGTTATAGCAATTTGCATATACAATACAATATACAATTCGCATTGTGTTCCCCCTGGCGGGACAACACAATGGCTCCGCAGGAGGAATTCACCTGTCAACATTGTATGTGGTTGCAGGAAAGAAATTATTAAGTCTATGGCCAGCATTAGTCAACCTCTATGTCCTCGCGGGTTTTTTCAACAGCAATCCTCTGGGGAACAAAGTTTTTCTTTTTATCCTATAAAAGCAGCTATCAATACTCACAGCTGATAAAAACTGAAACCACCTACTATTGAAAAGCTCTATGGCAGAAGCTCTATGGCAGAACATAGACGATAAGAATGAGAAAATCCCATAGGCCATTCATTGCACAATGTACTTATTTTGTGTGAACTCTGTTCTCTTCCAGAAAAACTAATAATGATGCATTGATTTTATGCATGGCAGGCGATGTGTATGGAATTGTGCATCGAAATGTAACCCTGGCAGATTCCGTCTTCATCTTTGCCCTGCAATATTCACAGATTTGGAATCTGAGAAGCAGGAAAAGACTGAGCCTAATATTTTAACTGTTTAGAACCTGGAGTCGAGCTCTATTGGCATCCATGTACCATGGGCAATTATAATTGATATTTAGTAAAGGATAGCTGTGGTTTTACAACTCTTCTACTCTTTTAAAGTGTAACTGTCCTTTTTTTTACAGTTACCGTATATACTCGAGTATAAGCCAACCCGAATATAAGCCGAGGCACCTAATTTTACCACAAAAAACTGGGAAAACGTATTGCCTCGAGTATAAGCCTAGGGTGAGAAATGCGCAGCTACTGTAAGTGTAAAAGAGGGTCAACAATGCCCATTTGCAGCCTCATTGTGCCCGTTTGCATGTCTCACTGTGCCCAATTGCAGCAATAGGTCCCCTGAACTTCAAACTTGGTAGTTAAGGGTTCCTAGATGCCCCCTAGCTGCAGCCAAAATTTGGTGTCTCTGGACCCAAAGGGTCCCGAAATGACATTGCTGCAGATGGACACAGTTGACTGACTTTGGGGCCCTGTATCTCGGGCCACTTGGTGCTAGGAACCCCAAATTGGATATGTTGTAGTGTTGGTTCCACTGGGTTTGCACATCAAATTGGGGTTCCTAGCACCAAGTGGCCCCGAGATACGAGGTCCCAAAGTCGGGTCGGAAAATGTCATTCTCTGCTGCAAAAAAGTGCTTGACTCAAGTATAAGCCGAGGGGGGCACTTTCAGCACCAAAAAATGTGTTAAAAACTCGGCTTATACTTGAGTATATACGGTATTCTTTAAATGACCCCCCTCTTCAATACACCCAAGATCCAGGCAGAGCCACTGTGCCATACCTCTAGCTTACTCATGCCATACAAATATCTGTACAGCGGGTAAGGCTTTGGTGCATAAGCATCTCCCTCCCCCTTAATCTTCAAATGTAGATATAATTGGACTAAATAGTATTTGGTTGGAGCTCCCCTTTAATTCTGCGTGATTGTAAAACAAGTACCTGCAGCCAGGATTTCTCTGCACAATGACGCCGGCGTTTTATTTATTCTTCTGTGTGGCGATGTCAAAAAGATCAAAGGCGTTTAACCTTTGCGTGTGGGCAGGATGTCGAAGGATGCCCAGCAGACTAGCATGCTGGAGGTGCAGACACTTAGACGTCCTCTTTATAGATTTATAAATGTGCTGCTAGCAGAGAACACATTACAAATGTGCCCTGTATTAATTCTCCAGCTAATGATGACAAAATGCTATAATCCATCTCAAAATTTCAAGCTTCTTATAGGGAACTATTGTTGTATAATGAATGTATAATAAATGCGTGCAGCGTCAGCAGTGCTGGTGCCACTTAATGCGGGGCTGAGCGGTCACCCTTGCTGGTGCTGTCATTTGCAGTATACCTCTACTTAAAGTGGACAGTCAAATTTTTACTGTATGTACTCAAGTATAAGCCGACCCGAATATAAGCCGAGGCACCTAATTTTACCACAAAAAAATGGGAAAACGTATTGACTCGAGTATAAGCCTAGGGTGAGAAATGCGCAGCTACTGTAAGTGGAAAAGAGGGTCAACAATGTCCATTTGCAGCCTCACTGTGCCCATTTGCAGCCATAGGTCCCGAACTTAAAACTTGGTGGTTAAGGGTTCCTAGATGCCCCCTATCTGCAGCCAAAATTTGGGGTCTCAGGACCCAAAGGGTCCTGAAATTACCTTTGCTGCAGATGGACACAGTTGACCGACTTTGGGGCCCCGTATCTTGGGGCCACTTGGTGCTAGGAACCCCAAATTAACTATTACTACAACATATTCAAAGATGGGGGTTCCTATCTCCAAGTGGCCCCGAGATACACCTGAGAAGCCTGTCCCCTGCCAGCATGCTGCAGAGAAGGACCCTTGATTTCTGTGTTGGAAGCAGTGGTCTCTCTGCAGCGGTCTGGCAAGCCCCCTAGCGAGTCAGCCTAGGTTCACACTGATGCGATGCGGGAACCGGTGCGATTTACAGCGCTGGTTCCCGCATCGCTCCTCTCCTGCAGGACTGTGAACCACTGCGGGTGTCATTATAATGTTAATGATACCCCCAAATCAGTTCACAGATCGCAGTGCTGACTGTAAACTCGCACAGGAATCGGATTGCATAGGTGAGAACACCCATGCGATCTGATTTCAGTGCGGGGAAAAAAAGTCCCTGCACTTTTTTTTCCTCCGAATTTATTGTGAGCCATACAACTGTATTCGGACTGTTAATGGGCAGGCTGAATGTACCATGTTGATCGATCATCTTTGGTACAACCATCCTGCCGGATTCCCTTACCATTATCGCTAGTGGCTCCTATAGTCACCAGCGATGATCACTGTCTTCTCCTGGTGGGGACACCTCCCATTGCTGGGAAAAGATCATTGCTGTTTCCCCTGTCAGCACTCTCTGTGTTGGTGGGGGAATCGATCGAGTTTCTTTTCTGTAACCCGTGGTCGCAGGAAAGAAATGTGCTCTGTGTTTGGCTGGCCCAAGTCACAGTTTTACTGTAGGGCTGCTTCAAGTATGTCTACTTGTGTTCAATTTCCATCCAAACGATAACCTTTCTACTGTGAAGACAGTTAATTACCCTAAAGAACCCAATTCCGCCAACTTGTTTACTGCAAATATAAAGCACTCATCTCTTCAATTGACCCTGACTAACAACGCACACGGAAATGCAGATCCATAAACTCGAATGGCCCACAGTTTACATAAAGACGGCGTGTTTTATGCGTCCATTTCCTGAGTTCGAGTTTGTGGTTTTTAGTATTTTGGGATTCATTTTTAAATAACTAAAAATAACACTAAACATTTTTTATGCTGTTACAAAAATGTTTTACATTTTTCATTTTTTTTTTTTTCTTTTCATTTTTTTTTTTTTTTCTTAATTTACCCTTCACCTAAATTACTAAATAAACCATGTTTTATGAATGGGAAAAAATAAAATAAAGGCAATATGTTTTATGCTTCCATTTCCTAAATTGGAGTTTTGTAGTTTTTAGTATTTTGGCATTAACTTTTAAATAACAAAAAAATAGTACCTTCCCATATCCCTTCTTTCTCTTTTTCCCCCCCACCCCTCAGCATTTATTTTACCTGGTAATAAGTTTTATTATTTATTGATATATCACTTCCAATTATGATCATGTTATCTATTTGTTTTACGCTGACACTTGTTTATCACTTTATCCCCTCCCCTTTTTTCTCTTTTGCACCGCTTATTGTTTTACTTGTTAAAAATAACTGAATAAAAATATATTCAACCTAAATAACAAAAAATAACACTAAACAACTTTTATGCTGTTCCAAAAAAATTTCTGTCTGTGAAATTATGGGTTTTAAATTTTATTTCCCTGTTTTCTTTTTTTTCTTTTTTATTTAACCTTTACCTAAATTACTAAATAAGCCATCATTTATGAATGAAAAAAAAAAGAAGATGGCATGTTTTATACATCCATTTATACATCCATCCTTTCTGTCTGTAAAAGGATGCGTTTTAAAATTCCCCCTTTTTTTTTTATTATTTAACTGTCACCTAAATTACTAAATAAGCCATTATTTATTAATGGAAAAAAAAATGAAGATGGCATAAAACATGCATCTTAATTTTTTTTTTCCCCAAAAACTACAAATTTTAGAAATGGATGTATAAAACATACATCCATTTATCAAATTTGTAGTTTTTGGTATTTTGTAATAACTTTTAAAAGTTATTACAAAATTTAGGTGAAATTATGTAATTTAGGTGAAAGTTTAATGATAATAATAATATAATAATAAAAAAAAGGGAAATTTTTGAAACGCATCCTTTTACAGACAGAAATATTTTTGGAACAGCATAAAAGTTGTTGAGCGTTATTTTTTTGGTGTTTTTAAAAGTTATTCCAAAATACCAAATAATACAAACACCTAAAAACAACACTAAACAACCTTTATGCTGTTCCAAAAACCCTTCCATCCATAAAATGTGTTTTTATTTAATTTTTTTAATTTTAAAGTATAACCAAAGGCAAAACTTTTTTTTTTTTTGTTTTTTAGATTTGTAGAGGGATTAGAACACCTGGTGTCTTTTTTTTTTTTTTCAACCTGACTAACTATGTAACTTGTCTGTTTTTATTGCTGTGCCCCCTTTTGTGAGATTCACCCTCTTTTTTTTTTGTCCTGGTTTACCATTATCATTGAAAGTAAAAGAAAATCCCAAATTTTGGGTTGGCCACGTAAAAGTAACAGAGGGAAAATCTTCCAATGTAGACACTAGTTCTGGTGATCTGGGGGTCCCCAAGGAATTCCCTTAATTTGCAGAGATTTCCTCTCACTTCCTTTTTGGCTAAGGGACATGAAGTGAAGGTAAATCTCCGCAATGGGACACAAATGGCAAAAAAAAAAAAAAAAAATTGACACCCTCCGTTACTCCATCAAAAATGAAAAAAAATAATGTTTTGTTTTATAGTTCTACTTTAACGTTCATCTAAATTACTAATTAAACCATCATTTATAATGGCAAAAAAATAAAAATGGCACAGTTTATGCATCTATTTCCTGAGTTTGTGTTTTTAGTATTTTGTAGTTTTAAGTATTTTGGAATTCCTAAATAAAATAAAAAAATTACACCAAACAATTTTTATGCTATTCCAAAAATGTATTTGTCCACAAACTATTTTTCATTTTTTCCCATGTTTTTTTTTTTTTATTTGAATTTAACCTTCACCTACATTACTAAATAAACCATCATTTATGAATGGCAAAAAAATAAACTCAAATCTGTGTCACTTGGACTTGATTTATAAAGACCGGGCGAGGTGAGTAAGGAAAGTATTAAAAAAAATAAATCAAAACCAAATCTAAACACTGTTAACATAAATTTTTTACCAGGTATAAACGAATCACGTCACAGGCTGAAGCAATCAGCGGTTCGTTCTTTATAAAATTACAATGAAACCTCGGATTGAAACCTGCACCTGAGTCACTGTTATTGATTAAATCCTGTTAGACTCCTCTCTAATTAAACTCGGTATTTTTTTTTTCCTTTATTAAAGCCAAGCATAAAGTCATCAATTATACAAGCTGCATCTAATTTCATTTGGTGTGCTCTATGCTGGTGGCTGCTATTAGATTAAAATACATAATTAAATTGACACTGCCACTTTTTTTTTTTTTGTAAATATATTGTTAATATTTACAGAAGAACTGTAAGTAGATATAAAAGGTTTGCATTTATTCCAGTAATTTTGTAGTAGGTAAACCCTCTTTTTTATGGTGCATGAAATCAGGCCGCTGAAAAGCTGACTTTTTTTTTTTTTTTTTTTGTGTTTTTATTATTATTATTATAATACAGGATTTATATAGGGCCAATAGTTTCCTTATTTCATGCCCCATAGCCACATTGGGAAGTTAAAGAAAATCCCTGGTTGTCACCAGAATTAATGTATTTTCCTCTCTATTAAGGTGACAACCCAAAATTTGTGATTTTTCTTTCGGTTTAAGTCTTGGCAATAACACTAAACATGACAAAGAGGGTGAATCTCTGGGAACACCCACATCAGTGAATGAAAACTGGTGTTCAAATCCCTCTCCACTCTATATAAAATCAAAAGAAAAAATGTTTGTATTTAATTATGCTTTAACCGGGCCGCCTCCAACACATATACGTCGGCAGAATGGCACGGCTGGGCACATCAACGTACAGGTACGTTGTCCTTTAAGAGCCCGGTGAAGCCACAGCCGGGCGCCCACCATCACTATGGTGGCGCCGCCGAACGGAGGGGGAGACCAGTGGGGCTTCAATCCCCCACATCGCTGGACCCTGGGACAGGTAAGTGTCTAATTATTAAAAGTCAGCAGCTGCAGTATTTGTAGCTGCTGACTTTTAATCTTTTTTTTTTTTTTTTTTTTTAATGGGCACACGACTTTAAATGGGTGGTTACATCATGTGATTGGCAAAAAAATAGAATTCAGCAGTATCTGGTCAGTTCAGTTTTGGTATGAAGGCCTATTTTGAGCAGCTTTCTGGGTTCTTATCAGTAGTTTGTGTCGTCACATATCCAACAGTTTTGAATTGCCAGGAATTGAAAATAAAAATAAAATAAATTCTTAAAGCGACAGTCTTTATATATATATATATATATATATATAGCTCAACATTCTCAGACCCCTATAATTCTACTCACACTACATATAATAATGTATTGATTACGGAGTGCATTCATTTTTGTCTATATCTGCATGGAGTTTGGCTTTAACATATTTATGGGGTGACAAACTTTGTCTCATTTATTGTGGAAACTGGAAAAATTGCTACAGATGGGTTTTTCTGTTGACTTCAGTTCTGTCGCGAACCGTCCTTTCCTTAAAAGTCACACTTTAATCAAGCGCATCTCTAGGCATTTCATGACTGAAAAGCAAAAAAAAAAAATAAAAATCCTTGCTTCATTCTGTCAAAAATCCTTTGAAGTGCAGAGACAGAAGATATGGGAGCAGGTAATGACTTTCATGTGAGTTGAGGTAGCAGACAGCTTGACTCAAATGCTGATTAAATGCGTTTTTTTCCCACAGTAATGTTTCCTTTGCATCCCATGTAAACACAAAGAAACCATTTTAGTTGCCGTTTGATCATTTTCACATCTTCAACTTCACGTCCTGGAGACAAATTCCGCTATTTGATTCCTATGCATATGACGACTCTGTATTATCTTGCTCTTGGGTACTATAGGCTCACTTCACAAAGCTAGATCACCAGGATAAGGAGCCATATTGTCAAAAAGTTCTTTTTAGCTGAACCAAATATAATTTGAAAATGAAAGACACATGGATAGCCTGTTTTTCTTTGGCCTTTTAAGCTGAACTGACCATTCTTCCACAAGTGCAATTTGTGAGGTCGGGCGCTGATGTTGGACGAGAAAGCCTGGCTCGCAGTCTCTGCTCTAATTCATCCCAAAGGTGGTCTATCCGGTTGAGGTCAGGCCAGTCAAGTCCCTTCACCACAAACTCGCTCATCCATGTCTTTATCCACTTCAGCCCCAGAAGATTTGGCTGCTGAATGACCGGGCCATTTTTTTGCGATTTGGTACTGCATTGCTTTATTTGACAATTGCGCGGTCATGCAACGTTGTACCCAAACAAAATGTTTCCACAAAATGTTTCCACAAATAGAGCTTTCTTTTGGTGGTATTTTATCACCTCTGTGGTTATTTTTTGTGCAGACAAAAAAAAAAGAGCGACAATTTTGAAAAAAAAAAACAATATTTTTTTTACTTTTTGCTATAATAAATGTACCCCAAAAATATATAAGTTTAGGCCGATATGTATTTTTCTGGTAAAAAAAATTGCAATAAACGTATATTGATTGGTTTGCGCAAAAGTTATAGTGTCTACAAAATAGGGGATAGTTTTATGGCATTTTTATTATTAATTTCTTTTATTAGTAATGTTGACGATCTGCAATTTTTATTGTGACTGCAACATTATGGCGAACACATCGGACACTTTTGACACTATTTTGGGACCATTGTCATTTATACAGCGATCAGTGCTATAAAAATGCATTGATTACTGTGTAAATGACACTGGCAGGGAAGGGGTTAAACACTAGGGGGTGATGAAGGGGTTAAGTGTGTTGTTTACATAGGCATCTCCCCGTTCTTCCTCTCCACACCGCAATGGTGGGCCGCCGGAGAACATCGAGTTTCTGGGACCTGGAGGCATGCTCCTGCGGCGCCCGCGCCCAAAAGGCTGCAAATTTAAAGGGACGTACCTGTACGCCCATTTGCCTGCCTGTGCCATTCTGCTGGCATACATCTGTGTGCCGCGATCGGCAAGCAGTTATAGACCTTGCTTTGTGCACTGGTCAAAATTATTTGGTGGAGGGGGGATTATAGTGGGGGGTTGTTTTTTCAGGGATTGGGCTTGGCCCCTTAGTTCCAGTGAAGGAAACTCTTATGGCATCAGCATAGCAAGACAGTTTGGACTATTTCATGCTCCCAACTTTGTTGGAACAATTTGGGGGATGGCCCCTTCCTGTTCCAACATGACTGCTCGTAGTTTAGGAGTCGTTCACACTAGCAGTTGGAAGGCGGTAAAACCCCACAGTTGAGCTGTGCTTTTACCCATCCCCAACCGCTTATCACTTTAGCTGCAGGTAGAGTTGCCACCTCATCCCTTTAAACCCAAACACATGAATTACACAGGTTCTGAGGCTAATTTAGTGCAGATAAGGCACCAAGTGAGTTTAATCACCATCTTAAGCCATCTCAGCCAGAACCTGTGTAATTAATATGTGTTCAGGTTTAAAGGTATGAGGTGGCAACAGGGGTATATACATGTCACAGCCATGTAGCAATGCATCGCAGCCACCGCAAGAATTATACCTACCGTATTTATCGGCATATAACACGCACCCCAAGTTTAGGAGGGTAGTTTAAGGAAAAAAACTTACATTTAAATGCCCATCAATGCAGCCTTATCAGTGTCCATCTGCAGCCTTGTCCGTCATTGCAGCCTTGCAAGGTGTCCATCTGCAGCCTTGTCCATCATTGCAGCCTTGCCCAGTGTCCATCTGCAGCCTTGCCCAGTGCCTTTGCAGCCTTGCCAGTCTCTTTGCAGAATTGCCCTGATTTAAAATTGGTGCCGATTTCCGCTGACTGTGAGCGGAGAGGAGCGAGCGGAGCCGAGATACAGAAAACCGAGTGTACTTCGGCTAGACTCAGCTCTGCTCAGTCCTGCCCATCTCCACTGATTTCGAGAGGAGAGGAGCGAGCGTCGCTGAGATACAGAAAGCCGAGTGTACTTTGGCTAGATTCGGCTCGGCTCACAGTCAGGGGCGGGACTGCGAGAGGAGCCGAGACTAGCCGAAGTACACTCGGCTTTCTGTATGTCAGCGGCGCTCGCGCCTCTTGCAATCAGTGGAGGTGGGTGTGACTGCGAGAGGAGCCGAGTAAAGCCGAGTGTACTTTGGCTTTGTGTATCTCGGCTCCGCTCGCTCGTTTCCTCACAATCAGCGGGGGATCGGCATATAACACGCACCCACGATTTCCCTCTGATTTCAGGGGGGAAAAGGTGCGTGTTATACACCGATAAATACGTAATTTAGGTGAATATGGCCGCTCTGCAAGCCCCCCGCAACTACGTGCAATGCATGCGGTTGTGGTGCGCTAGTGCAGCAATCAAGGAGTTAAAGCAGGCAGTAAGGAGAGGATACAATGCCTCCTCACTGCCTGTCAATGCTGTCTGAAGGGCAATCTGTACACAGATCCCTCTTCAGAAACCAAAGATAATGTAAACAAGCCCTTAGGCTGGTTTCACACTGGGGCGTTGGGGGCGCTGGCGGTAAAGCGGCGCTATATTTAGCGCCGCTTTACCGTCGTTTTAGCGGTGCATTTCGGCTGTTAGCGGGGCGGTTTTACCCCCTGCGAGCGGCCGAAAAAGGGTTAATACCGCCCGCAAACTGCCGCTGCAGCGACGTTTTGCGGGCGGGTTCGGAGCGCTGCCCCATTGTTTTCAATGGGAAGGGGCGCTATAGGAGCGGTAAATATACCGCTCCTACAGTGCACCAAAGATGTGGCTTGCAGGACGTTTCAGCGTCCTGCAAGCGCACCGCTTCAGTGTGAAAGCCCTCGGGCTTTCACGCTGAAGACACAGCAACAGCTGTTTCGGGACGGTTTGCAGGCGCTATTTTTAGCGCAATATCGGCTGCAAACCGTCCCAGTGTGAAAGGGGCCTTAGATGAGCTGATTAAATATTAGCAGCTTATTCCAGCTTCAGAAACTGTGTATTGGTTATATTTGGAACTCCACCATGAGCTCCACTAAAGCGCATAAACGTTTTTGGGAGTTTGGGCGTTTTTTTTTTTTTTTTTTTTTTTTAACAGCCCATAAACTCCCCTCTGTTATCCTATGTGTCCATGCACACATGGACGTTTTTGGATGTTTATCAGCAGTTGAGTTTATGGGTTGTTTTCTGAATTCCATAAAATTGCGTTAAGGAGTCATTTTTCTGAACAAAAAAATGCTAAACGATCGATAAACACTCAAAAACGTGGCTCACCAGCGTTTTAACGTTTTTGATCCATTGAAAAAAAGTTCAAAATCAACGCTATTGCAAAAATGTTAAAAAAAACTTTGAAAGACTCAGTGGAAAGCTACTGGAGTTTTTATAACGTTATTTTAACCACTTCCCTACCGCCCACTTTCATATGACGCCCACAAGGTGGATCTCCCATCCTGGGTGGGCGTCATATGACGTCCTCCTATTCCCGGCTGCCTAGGGGGCGGGCGCGCGCCCGCGGCCCGGTGCGAGTGCCCGGTGGCCGCGATGTCCGCCGGGCACCCGCGATTGCCCGATAAAACAATGGGACCGTGCGGGACCGTGGAGCTGTGTGTGTAAACACACAGCTCCATGTCCTGTCAGCGGAGAGGAGACCGATCATGTGATCCCAGTACGAAGGAACACCGATCGGTCTCCTCCCCTTGTCAGTCCCCTCCCCCCACAGTTAGAATCACTACCTTAGGGAACATTTTAACCCCTGCAGCGCCCCTAGTGTTAACCCCTTCCCTGCCAGTCACATTTACACAGTAATCACTGCAATTTTATAGCAACGATCGCTGTGTAAATGTGAATGTTCCCAAAAATGTGTCAAAAGTGTCCGCCGCAATGTCGCAGTCACGAAAAAAAATCGCAGATCGCCGCCCATTTTGTTTGGGTGTAACGTCGCACGACCACGCAATTGTTAGTTAAAGCGATGCAGTGCCGAATCGCAAAAAGTGCTCTGGTAAGGAAGGGGGTAAAATGGCCCGGTGCTGAAGCGGTTAATGTCCAGTGTGCATGGAGCCTTCGAAGGAAAAGAAAAGCTTTTATTTAGATTTGACTTATTTGAGCTCGATGGACCTCTTGCCACATTTTTGTTGTACGCTATTCATTAGTTTTAACCCTGACACCTGTTTACTGCCGTGTTTTTAATTATCTCTTTTTTTAGTAGAACGTGTAAAATATTGACATGAAAGTTTTCTTTTGTCTTTCAGGTTGAAGCCATTCTCATTAACATTTTTGGAGGAATAGTGAACTGCGCTATCATTGCCAACGGGATAACAAAGGCTTGCCGCGAGCTTGAACTTAAGGTGCCGCTCATTGTCAGACTTGAAGGTAAATAAAAGGGAAGTGTTTTTTTACTGATCAACACTCAAAAAAATGCAAATATATTTGGCATAGAAAAGCTTTTTGTTTTAGGTAGAGATGTTTTAAAAAAAAATAAATAAATCAGATTGGCAAGTACGAGCCACACATGGAATTTCAACGTGACAGGAGATCCGCCTGGATGCCGCTGATTGCTAGCAGTTTCACAGCTGATTGGAAGTGAGTTTTGGAGCTCATATAAATTTCACATCTAAAACGACACGCGCTTTCTCGTGATTTGGACCAAAAAAGACGTCTGATTTCAAATTTAACATTGAATTGAAGAGGGGTATTTAAATAGTCTACTCTTTTGTTAAATTGGTCCACTTCTCTAGCAGTTAGAAATCCAACTTTAGGTTTACTCCCAGTCCAGTTAACAAAAAAAAAAAAAAACAGAGTTCAAGCAGACCTTGCAATAAATTCCATGTTCACACCTATGCATTTTTTGTGCTTTTTGCAGATTTGCATTACAGTCCATTTAACCACTTCCGGACCATCCACCATCGTTATACGTCGGTACTTTGAAGAGGATTGTCGTTGTTATGGCAGCAGCTACGTGCCATAACCCCGATATCCTCTTCTTCAGCGGGCGGTCTGCTTCAAGATAAAAGTGGTCTCTGTGGCAGATTCGCTGCAACATCACTTTTGTCGGCAGTGGGAGAGGGCTCCCACCGCACTCCGGTGCCCTCCACCCCTTACCGGAGCCGTCGGCAGCAGCGGAGGCGATCGGATGTTGTCCCTTGTGTGACGTGGAGACGAGTGAGGGGAAGATGGCCCCCACCCGTCTCATATCATTGCAGGGAGGCAGCGACATCAAAACTTCACTTGCGCCCATAGCTCTTAAAGGGACATTTTTTTTTTGCCTTTTTAAATTACACATTTTTTTTTTTTATTGCATTTTAGTGTAAATATGAGATCTGAGGTCTTTTAAGAGGTCCTGTCATGCTTTTTTTTCTATTACAAGGGATGTTTACATTCTTGTAATAGGAATAAAAGTGACACATTTTTTTTTTTTTAAACAAAAAATAAAAGGTAAAAAAAATAAATAAGAAAAAAAAACTTTTTTTTAAACACGCCCCGTCCCGACGAGCTTGCGTGCAGAAGCGAACGCATACGTGAGTAGCGCCCGCATATGAAAACGGTGTTCAGACCACACATGTGAGGTATCGTCGTGATCGGTAGCGCAAGAGCAATAATTCTAGCACTAGACCTCCTCTGTAACTTAAAACAGGCAACCTGTAGAATTTTAAAAATTTCGCCTATGGAGATTTTTAAGGGTAAAAGTTTTTCCCCATTCCACGAGTGGGGCGCAATTTTGAAGCATGACATGTTGGGTATCAATTTACTCGGCGCAACATTATTTTTCACAATATAAAAAAAAAATTGAGCTTACTTTACTGTTGTCTTATTTTTTAATTAACCGATTCCCGACCGGCGCACGGCGATATACGTCGGCAGAATGGCACGGACAGGCAGGAGGGAGTATATATAAGTCCCTCCTTAATGCCGTCCGTGCCATCGGGAGCAGCGCACTCCCACGCCGGTCGGGACCCCCGTGAGGCCGGTCGCAGGTCCCGCGGACTCGATCGCCGCGGAGACACCCGCGATCGTCTCACGGGAAAGCAGAACGGGGAGATGCGGAAATAGACAGCGTCTCCCCGTTCTGCCTAGCAACTAGTGACGCCGATCTCTGCTCCCTGTGATTGGAGCAGAGATCAGCATTCACTAGCTGACAGCCACGCCCCCCACAGTAAGAAACAAACCTCTAGGCATACTTAACCCCTACACTGCCACCCCCTGGTTAACCCCTTCACTGCCAGTGTCATTTATACAGGAATCAATGCATTTAAATAGCATTGATTGCTGTATAAATGACAATGGTCCCAAAAATGTCCCATGTGTCCGCCATAATGTCGCAGTCACAATAAAAATCGCTGATCGCCGCCATTACTAATAAATTTTTTTTTTATAAAAATGCTATAAAACTATCCCCTATTTTGTAAACACTATAACTTCTGCGCAAACCAATCAATAATCGCTTATTGCGTTTTTTTTTTTACCAAAAATATGTAGAAGAATACGTATCGGCCTAAACTGAGGAAAAAAATGTTTTTTTATATATTTTTTGGGGGATATTTATTATAGCAAAAAATAAAAAATAATCAGTTTTTTTTTCAAAATTGTCGCTCTCTTTTGTTTATAGCGCAAAAAATAAAAACCGCAGGGGCGATCAAATACCACCAAAAGAAAGCTCTATTTGTGGGAAAAAAAGAGCGTCAATTTTGTTTGGGAGCCACGTCGCACGACCGCGCAATTGTCAGTTAAAGCGACGCAGTGCCGAATCGCAAAAAGGGGCATGGTCCTTTGGCTGCAAATTGGTCCGGTCTGAAAGTGGTTAAAAAAGTGTGTTTTTTTCCCCAAAAAAACGTGCGCATGTAAGACCGCTGCGCAAATACGGTGTGACAGAAAGTATTGCATAGACCGCCATTTTATTCTCTAGGGTGTTAGAAAAAAAATATATAATGTTTGGGGGGGTTCTAAGTAATTTTATATAAAAAAAAAAATGTTTTTAACTTGTAAACAACAAATCTCAGAAAGAGGCCTGGTCCTTAAGTGGTTTCCTATGGAACACATTTTGTAGTACAAATCTGCAAAAAGCACTAAAAATGCATAGGTGTGAACCTGGCCTTAATAATGCCCCCAACCCTTCCCCATGTGAAACCACACATTCCATCTGTGGTGGGCAGCCAATATACTTACCTTACACAAGTTAATATAAGAACATAACCAAAGCCATTCTCCACTCAAGACTCACTCCTTTCATTACTCTCAGACAATCTGGGTGCCGACTATTACAGCCCATCTCCACTCTTCATCAGGAATATAAAAAATATAAGGCGTACTCCAAAAACTGAGCTCTTCTTACTCGTATTTAATAATTATCAAGAAAAACTGAATACAATAATGTCTCCCATTCCCTGCTCAGATATGATTAAGGCCTGATGGCCGAAACGCGTTCGTTTTTTGACCGTTGCTCACCTGCATTAATAAAAATGTTTTAGCCGACTTCCATGGCACCAGCCTTTCTCCTCTTTTGCGCGGATTACACATGGAGGTTTGCAGAGGCTTCCCAGTATGAGTGCTGTGTTCTTGAGGCTGACCAGGCATTAAACAAGGAGGTAGTAGCTCAGGTGCACCTGTTCCAGTGTGAAACTTTGTCTCTGTGCAGGAGCTTCCTGTAAAGACCGGTTACTGCTGCTCTCTGTCCTTGTGCAGGGTGACTGGTCTTGTCCCCCCCCACCTCTGTAGTTTTCAGCAGGACACCTTATAGTGGGTGGAGCTGGCTAGGCCCCTCCCACAGCTGTACTCTCTGTACAGGCTATGTACAGTATCGCAAGGATGTATCTTCTGCAAGGTAATATCCGAGTTTGCAAAGGCATTTAGGGCACACAAAGCAGATTTTTATTCTATGTGACTAATAAAGAATGTATTTTAAAAGCTCAAAATTTGAATGCCGATATTTTCAGCTTTAGGCTCTGTTTCCACTACTGCGAGTTGTTGTGCGACTTGACACATGTTATATTCGCGTGACAAGTCAAAATCCATGCATTTCAATGGTCCCTGTTCTTTTTTTTTTTCTCTTTTTTCCACTTCAGAAGAACTTTTGGAATAGGACTAAGTCAGTGAGGTCTTGACCTCTGTCCCATCTAGTCTTATCATCATAGTGGTTTAGCCCTTTTTTTTTTTTGATTAATATTCCAGGTTCTTTTGAATTTTTCCCAGCATTCCCACTTCCCTTTTGGCTGAGTATCCTCCTCTAGATTCTCCTTCAAGCATTCCAGCCTATAAGTCGCCTCTACTTCATCAATCCATTCCCCTATGGAGGGGCTTTCCTGCTGTTGCCACTTCCTGGGTATTCATCTTTTTGCGGCATTAAGCAAATGTGGGACCAATGTGCTCCTATATTGCCTCACTCCCTCCTCTGTTGCGTGTAACAAGACCACCCAGGGGTTTTTTTTTTACTTCTATTTGGGTAATTTCTTTGATATAGCTCAAGACCCTACCCCAGTATTTTTGGATTTTCTGACATTCCCACCATAGATGGCCCATATTTCCTCTCTGGTTACATCCTCTCCAACAGTTGGGGGATCTCCCCTCCTGAAATTTGCTTGTTTTGTCGGGAGTCGCGTACCACCTAATTAAACATTTGTAATTCATTTCAGCTGTACGCATGTCTACTGATTAGCTATGTGTGAGCTTCATTACTTTTTTAACCATCCCCGTGTTTATCTGTGACCCTAATTCCCTCTCCCATTTATCGATGAATGGGGGGACCTCCAGCCTGTCCACCTCGATCAGTAGCTAATATATTTTTGAAATTGACTTTTTAGTATTTTCTGCTGTGCATATTTGCTCCAGTTTCGTCAGGTCTCCACGTGACCTGATTGGTTGTGGAAGTTTTTTCACGAAATGGCATATGGAGGTACCGCCACTCATCGATTTTAAATATATCTACTTTTTTTTTTAATTCGTTTAGTGCCAGTGGTAGTCCCAAGTGCATTACATCCCCTAATTGTGTTTCGTCTTTAATTATCCAGTCCCCTCCTATATCCTTTTTCCCGGGGGGGAAATAGTCATTCTCCTTAAGTGCTACTAAAGGTGAGTTATAATTGCCATTCAGCTGCTTATATACTTTATCCCAAATTTTGAACGAGTGCCTTGTGATAATATGTGTATGGTCATCTAGTGCTCTGAACCCTGGGGGGTTCCAGATAATCCTTCCCAAATGGGCCTTACTCAGTGCCTTTTCCATGTGTACCCATCTTTTACTTGAGTTTATTTTCCCCCACTCTGGAATTCTTAAAAGTGCAATTGCGTGATAATAACTAATAATGTCAGGGACCGCCAGTCCCCCCTGATTCTTACCCTGTTTTAGGAGTTTCAGTGACGTGCGATGTTTCTTATTTTTCCACACAAAATTCATCAGTATTGAGTTGAGCTTCCTTAGGTATTGGTGAGGCAAGGGGAGAGGGAGCATCTGTATCTTATATGTTATTACTGGGAGTATCATCATTTTTAATGTATTGACTCGCCCAATCCAGGACAGGGGCCTATTGATATATTCGTTACATTTTTTTTTCACTTCATCTAGCAAAGGTAGGTAATTTATTCTATAGAGTTTTTCTATTGAGTTGGCTAAGTCTATACCCAGATATTTTATACGCTTCTTCCATACAAATTTATAATCTTTCTTTATGATCTGCTGTTCAATTTTTTTTACGTTAATATTAAGTATATGAGATTTTGCGGGGTTAACCCGGAAGTTTGAAAGGTCACCATAGGATATAAGGGTCTCCAAGAGAATTGGCATCGTCCTCCGGGGATAGCTTACATAGAACAGGATGTCGTCTGCGAAGGCAGCCAACTTATGGGACTCCCCCTCCACTCTACACCCCTCTATATTTGTTTTCTTTTGTTGTCCTGTTGTATATCTGCTTTGCTTCATACTCTACATAGTCTTTTAATTCCTCCATCTTTGCTATTAGATCTTGATATAGTTCCTTATTATAGGCCGAAACCGCTTTGTGCTTTTGTTCCAGGCTATTTAGTTCAGCCGTCAGTTCCTGCACTTTCCTCCTCCTCTCTTTTTTTTTTTTCTTTTTTTGGTTCCCTTTTTTCCCCTCCTTGGGGTCTACAGAGTAAAGCTCTTCATAATATTCCCTAAAGGATGAGGCAATTTTCCCTATTAAAATCCCTCTTATAAATGCTTTGTGTGCCTCCCAAAGGCTGGCTCCGTTAACTTCCCCATTATCGTTGTTGATAAAGAATCCTTCCAGTTCTCTTTTAACGCACTCCACCACTTCCTCGTCTCGCAGTAGCTCCTCATCTAGTTTCCACCCACATAATGGGGGTTTGTATTCTGGGACTGCAAGCGTCACTGAGGCAGGGGCGTGGTCAGAGAGCGTGATTGTCTCTATTTTTGTTTGTAATACTCTTTCTAGAATTCCATGCTCTAAAAATATGTAATCCAGTCTAGTGTACGTCCCGTGGACAGAGGAGAAAAACGTGAAATCTCTTGTTTGCGGATGTTGGATCCTCCACACGTCCATAAGTTGCTTGTTGTACAATTTGTTTTTTATCACAGATAACTGTGCGTTCCTTGTCCCCTGGCAACTGGACGTACTATCCAAACCGGGTTCTAAAATAAAATTAAAGTCTCCCATTAGAATTACATAACCCTTCCTAAAAGTCCCCAACTTTCGTAATATCCCCTCCAGAAATTTGATGGGATTTATGTTTGGCGCATAGATATTAACCAACGTGTATGTTGATCCAAACAAGGTTCCCCTCAGGAACAAATACCTTCCCTCTGGGTCTTCCCTTCTGTCTTCCAGCTTAAAGTGTAAATCCCCGGAAAAGCCAATAGCCACCCCTCTCGATCTACTTGAGGGAGTATCAGCGTAATACCAGGTGGGGTATGTTCTTGAAAAAAGTTTCACATTTGTATTATGAGAAAGATGTGTTTCCTGCAGGAAAACCACATTGGCCCCATATCTCCCTATCTCATCAAGAATCATATGCCGTTTACTTGGAGTGTTCAATCCTTTAACATTATAGGTTAAGAATTTTAGAGCGGAAGTCATTACTCCATTAGAGCTATAGTTTCCAAAGTAAAAGGCAGCGATGAGAGTCTCCCTCCCCGAACCCCTTCCCTTCCTCCCAATCCCCTCCCAACCTCCCCCCTTCCCCCCCCCCCCTCCCGTCCCCCTTCTCCCCACCCCCATCCCTCCCCTCCCTCTCCCTGACCCCGTCTCGGGTCTCTGTTCCGATGGTGACCCATTTCTTAGGGTCCCTCGAAACAGCTAAATCTAAGGTGAGGTGGGGTTCTTTCCCTGCCCCCCTCCACTATCTATTTCCCAGTTGATGTCGGGATATAGTGGGCCAGGTGGGTGTGAAAGTGTGGATTGATATCTATTTTCTGGGTTTAGCTCCCCCCTCGCCCCGCCCGCTCCCCTGCCGCCCCCCCCCCCCCCACCCCAGATTCACTCTCCCAGCCCTCAGTCCATCCCGGAAGGGCAGGAATTGGAATAGTGAGACTGTTACAAAAGTCCTGCAGCTCCTCTGGAACCCTAAGTCTGGCTGATCGTCCTTCTTTTGTGCCAATAAGGCACGCTGGGAACCCCCATTTATATTTTATGTTTTCTTTGCGCAGCAAATCCAGCAGCGGTCTTTGGAGCCGTCTTCTTTCCAGTGTTCGTGCCGAAAGATCGGCGTAAAGCTGTATTTCGGTGCCTTCATATTGTAATGGGGGGTTGCCTCGTGCCTTCTGCCAGATATTTTCTTTATCCTTATAATTCCGGAACCTATTACATCCCTTACTCTTCCATGTTCTAGGCGGTCCATCCTTCCTATGCGATGTGCTCTTTCAATCGCCGGGAATTGCCCTTCTTCTAGCCCAATTATGGGGCAAAAGAGTGATCTAACTATTTTTTCCAGGTCCTCCCCCTTTTGTTCTGGAATCGCCCGGAGTCGAACATTTTGTCTTCTGTCTCTGTTCTCCTGGTCTTCTATTTTATGTAGCATTTCTTTCTGATTCAGTTGGCACCTCTTAAATAAAGTCTCTAGATTATTAATTTCATAGGCCATCTTGTCTACTCTTTCTTCCACCGCCTCGACTCTGGTCAGTAAGTGGCCCAAATCCTCTCTCAGGGTATTAATTTCCATTTTTATCACATTTTCCAGCTTTAGTAACATTTCCTCCATTTCCCTTTTTGTTGGCAGTTGGTCGCCCCGGTGCTGATCTTCCACTCTACTCGTCTCTACTTCGCTTTCAGTTGTATAGTCGTCTCTGGATTGATCGTGTGCCCCTTCCGTTTTCCTGGAGGTACCTTTATTTTTCTCCATGAGGGCTTTAGACTGGTGACTGGTCTCCGGGGTTTTGGGGGTTACTCCTTGTTTTAGGTACTGTTGGATAGTACTCGAATCTTCTTTCGGTGTTTTCGGGGCCCCTTTTTTAGTCGTTTTACTTGTGGTTTTACTCATGTTTACCCTCTTCGCCCCTCTTATTCTCCTCCCCGCCTTAGACTCACCTTCCCTACCCCTACTTCTCTGAGTGCCACTAGGGTATTTTTGGTTATGTTATGTCCCTAGTTTGGTATCTATGTTCTATTGGACGCAGCAGCCAATATAAGTGGGCGTAAAAGGGAGCTTCAGGAAACAAAGTAGCCCGAGTTTGTGGGATCTCTACCTTATCTCCTCCCTTGGGTATTCTTTACTTCCTTCTCTTCCAAGCCCAGGAGCAGTTTTCGTTTCTCAGACTGTTTGCCCTCTAGGGGGTGGGAAGGAGTAAGGTGTGAGAAAAGAAGGCCTGGAGTGTCGTGGTCTCCCCTGCGCCGTGTTTATACTCATTTCAATAAAACTGCCTGCATTTAGTTTATACAAGGTATAGAACTATGCAGTTGGGCCTGACACCATATTACCACGCTCTCACTGTGTTGGGTCCACTTAAGGGGAATCATCTGAGTCAAGAGGTATGGTCTTCTTACGGAGCAAGTCAGGGCGGAATAGACCCGCTAGATATACCGTTGCCTTATACACCCCTTCACCTCTTTTAAACCGTGGTTGATTTAGATACATGTGTAATCTAACGGAGTCCCTGCTCAATCGGAGGGAATGGTGTAGGGGGGGGCGATGGGCGGAGGGGGAATGGAAGGGTATTGACACGGGCCCAATAAAATGTCCAGCGTTTAATATCTTCACCCCATATACCGTTTACAGTGGAGAGGACGGCGTATAAACATAATGCTGTACACTACTCTTCAAGAGTGGGGGGACCAAATGCCAAAGAGGAAAAAAAAAAAAAAAAAACAGATCAGAAGCAGGAAAAACGACAAGAAAGAAGAAAAAAAAAAAAACACAAAATTATCTTCTGTTCTTGACAGTGTTGTCACTTTTATCGTATATATTTCTGCAACTCTATACTTTGTGAGTCCTTCACCCCCGGAATGTTTTGTAGATTAAGTACACATATGTAATTAACTGAGTCCCGGTTCCCAAGTAGTTCAGGGGGGGGGGGGGGGAGACTGTATCAGCACCCCCAGTCAACACAAGAAAGGAGTCACAGCGTACCTTAATGCAGAATATTTCTGGCCAAGGAAAGTACAATCACATAAAGCTGTTATAGAAGAGAATTTTCCCCTTTTTTTTTTTTTTTTTTTTTTTTTCCCCATCTGCACATCAGAAATCAAGGGATGCCTTAACGATCTTTCTACATGGCTCCTCCAGGCGTTTACCAGCATTTATTTTCTTCCCACAGCAAATGGTTATGAGCATTCTTGTCTTACCTCCTGTTGACTGTCGCTTCTAAGCAGTTTAGGTAGCATATACTCACACATTGAGTTTTACTTCTGCTTGGTCCTCTCTACCTGTGCTGGGCTGTGGGCTCACCTTTCCTGCAGACAGTCAAACCGTTGGAGGCACTGAAGCCGGCGGGGGGAGGGGAGGAGGGGAAGGCCCCAGGGGGAGCAGGAGGTATGCCACGGGAGGCCGCCGTAGGATGGTACGTCAGGCTAGGTCTCCGGAGGTGTAACTATTCAGCCGCGTCTCCCCGGCTATAGTGGATTTCGCCACTGTATGGGACTGATGTGGTCCCGGTCTTCCTGCCTGACGCGCAAGCCACTACAAGCCGCCTCTCCTGGAGCCTCTCACGCTCCGTGATGACCCGGCACGCTCCTCCACATCGCGTCTGCAGACATCCACCTGCGGGCTGACCCCTCCCTCCGTGCGCACGTTCACGTCCTACGCCCGCACGTCCATTCCTGAGGCTAGGAGGTTCTGATCTGCTTACTTAGGGGAGTCTGACCATTACCCAGTCAAAATGTGTCAATGGTCCCTGTTCTAATTGGTGCCACTCAAGTCGCAGCAATGCCACAAAATGTTTTTGTACTTCTTTGTTCCGACTTCGGTCCAACTTGTTTTCCCATGGTTCTCACCAGTAGCATGACATCACATCAAAAGTCGCGCTGTTAATTGCATGACTTTGGGGTTGCAATAGTGGAAACCGAGCCTTAAAGTGGTTGTAAACCCTGATATATATCCAGTGAAGTGACTAGCCTCAGGTGAAACACTGATATGAATCAAATCCTCCTACATAAGCTTTATATGTTTATCTGCAGTCTTCTCTTCTCTACATCCGTTCAAAGTACAGAATTTTATAAAGCTCGTCTGAGCAGTCAGAAAATAGGGGACAAAGAGCTAAAGTTACACTCTACTGAGCTCAGTGAGGAGAGGTCTGATAGCTGATTGGAGGGAAGGGACATCTCTCCTTCACACAGGAACAGAGCTGAGGCTGTCAATAAGCTGGAGCTCCCTTCCCTGTCACCTTTTTCTCTTGGCATCAGAAAAACTTGTCAGAAGTATTTCATGCTGATAGCAGGGGAACTAAGCAGTAGAGAGAAATTACACTTAAGGCTCATTTACACTTGCTTCAAAATATGGCATTGGACACGCTTTTTTATAGCACTCTGAATGCCAATCAAAGCTCTCATCGCTAAGTAAAATGGTTAGCTTACAGTCTTCTTTAGACATTGTGTTTGTTTAAAAAATAAAACAGTGAAGTTAGCCCAATTTTTTTCTATATTGTGAAAGATGTTGTTACGCAGAGTAAATTGATACCCAACATGTCACGCTTTAAAATTGCGCCCACTTGTGCAATGGCGACAAACTTTTACTCATAAAAATCTCCATAGGCGACGTTTAAAAAATTCTACAGGTTCCATGTTGTGAGTTACAGAGAAGGTCTAGGACGAGAATTATTGCTCTTGCTCTACTGATCGCGGCGATACCTCACATGTGTGGCTTGAACGCTGTTTTCATATGCGGGGCGTTACGCACATATGCTTCTGCGCGTGAGCTCGGCGGGACGGGGCGCGTTTAAAAAAAATTTATAATTTTCTTATTTATTTTAACATTTTATTTGTACACTGTTTTAAAAAAAAAAACTTGGTCACTTTTTTCCTATTCCAAGGAATGTAAACATTCCTTGTAATAGAAAAAAAGCATGACAGGACCTCTTAAATATGAGATCTGTGGGTCAAAAAAACTTCAGATCTCATATTTAGACTAAAATGCAATAAAAAAAAAAAAAAATTGTCATTTAAAAAAAAGATTTAAAAAAAATGGCCCTTTAAGAGCTATGGGCGGAAGTGACGATTTGACATCGCTTCCGCCCTGCAATGTCATGGAGACGGGTGGGGGCCATCTTCCCCTCACTCGTCTCTATGTCTAGCCAGGAGAAGGAGCGGATCGCCTCCGCCCCTGCCGACAGCTCCGGTAAGGCACCAGAGCGCAGCGGGAGGGGGGTGCTCTCTCCCGCCACCGATAAAAGTGATCTTGCGGTGAATCCGCCGCAGAGACCACTTTTATCTTGTGGCCGGTTGAGCAAGAGGATACTGGGGTTATGGCAGCTAGCTGCTGCCATAAAAACGAAATCCTTCAAAGTAAGGACGTATATCGGCGTTCAATGGTCTGGAAGTGGTTAATGTCGGGCATATTCAGCATTTCCAAGTGTGTTTTTTTTTTTTTTCCCCGTACAAACTCCCTTTTTTTAAGAAGTCCTAAAATTTGGTAATCTATTCTCTTTAAATATATATATATATATATATATATATATATATATTTATATATTTTTTGTTTTTTTATCCAATAGTAATTTTGCCCTTAAGACCCATCGGAAAAAAAAATTCACTTTGCTCTGTAATATCAGTTAATTTTGTCTTCGTCATAGCACAGCAGAACACGTCGTCCCCTTTTTTCTTTTTTTTTTTTTTTTTTACTACATCCCAGAGGCAAATGTGTGTCTAGATTTCATAAGCTTTCTGCCTTTTGTAGTGTAATTTAAAAGAAGGAAAGAGAGAGAGAGAGAGAGAAATGAGCTGTGAAACCTTTCAAGGTTCCTCTAAACATTAGTACTTTTAGCGTGTAATCACCCTGTTTAAAAAGAACATTAATTTGCTGTCACAAAGCTATCAAAATATGTCAGCAAAACAGAGCACAAAATTATTCCTCAAAGCATCCTCGTAAAATTCTCTAAGTGTATGTTCCTGCCAGATTAAAGAGAATAGCTTAGTGTGTCTTCACATTAATCACCACATGAGCTTCCAGTAAGTATACGTTCCCAGCTATCTATCCATCTGCCGAAATATTTGGTGATTTATAACTATTATTTTCAAATATATATTTGTTTTTAAGTGGCCTTCTGAGAGTTCTACCCATCATTAGGTGTATTAGATGGGGTTGGAAATGTGATCATCCTTCATAGTTCTGCGGTCGGTGGACTCCTTCAAGGAATCCTGGAATGCCGGTATTTTGGATTCAGAGGTACATAAAGGTCACTGACCTCCTACGTCAATTATTTGGGGCTCAATCACATCATATTAGTTGAGCTGAATTTAAAGTGGTTGTAAAGGTTTGATTTTTTTTTATTTTCCTTTAAAATAATAAAGACATTGTGACCCAAAAGTAAAAAGTTTTGGTGCCGCTTAAGTCCGAGTTATAGTCCAAGGCCAACCGCATTGAGTGCTGGTTAGGATGGAAGCCCATCCCGGTTCCAAGCTTCAGTATAGCAGAAAAAATGTCCATAAACTACACATCAAAGAGCAGATCTTTGTAGAAGGATGAATGGCAACCCCCGCCTGGGCTCTGGCCAGGTCACACCCCCAATGTGTTTTCCTCCGCCCACTGGAGCTTAATCATGATCCCCATGATCATGGGGTCTACTCTATGATGTGCAGTTTATGGACATTTTTTCTGCTAGCCCATCCCGGGTTCCAAGCTTCAGTATAGCAGAAGAAAATGTCTATAAACTGCACATCTAAGAGCAGACCTTTGGTAGAAGGATGAATGACAACCTCCGCCTGGTTTCTGGCCAGGTCACACCCCCAATGTGTTTTTCTCTGCCCACTGGAGCTTAATCATGATCCCCATGATCATGGAGTCTACTCTATGATGTGCAGTTTATGGACCTTTTTTCTGCTAGAACATCCTGGTTCCAAGCTTCACTATAGCAGAAAAAATGTCTATAAACCTCACATCATAGAGCAGACCCCATGGTCATGGGGATCATGAGTAAGCTCCAGTGGGCAGAGTGAAAAACACATTGGGGGTGTGACCTGGTCAGAGTCCAGGTGGAGGTTGCCATTCATACTACACAGGTCTGCTCTATGATGTGCGGTTTATGGATATTTTTATGCTATAATAAACACATCATACTTACCTGCTCTGTGCAGTGGTGTTTCACAGAACAGCCCCAATCCTCCTCTTTTATCGGGTCCCTCACCGTCACTTCTGGCCCCTCCTCTGCCAAGCCCCCCCCCCCCGCTCCTTAAGTGCAGTGCTGCTTGCTCTGGGGGCACGCATGTGTGCTCAAATGTGTGGATGGGGGCAATTGGGTCCGTTGTTGTTTTTTTTTTGTTCAGCTTGTTGAACGAAAAAAACAGACCCCTCTATAGCCAGCCTAAAGGTAAGTATATTTTGTCTAAACAAAAGTTTAGCATAGCTTTTAGTGAAGTTATCCATTAAAGAGGACCAGTCCTGCACTCTTAAAATATGAAATCTGCCATGCCACTGCTAATATTTTCTTAAAGGTGCAAACATTAAAGCATATCTAGACCCAAGAGCACAGTGGCTAAGTAGTTGGCACTTCTGCCTTACAGCACTGGGGTCCTTAGTTCCTGGCCAGGACACTATTTACATGCAGTTTGCATGTACTTCCTGTGCTTGTGTGGGTTACCTCCAGGTACTACGGTTTCTGCCCATGCTCAAAAAGACATGCTGATAGGTTAATTAACTCCTGTACACATTGGCCTTTATATGTATGTATGTATGCATGTGTTATAGGGACATTAGGCTGTAAGATCCTTATGGGTAGGAACTAATGTGAATAAATGAATATATAAAATGCTTCATAAATTGCTATATAAATACTAAGGATGAGCTCCGGCGTGTTCGCACAGCCCACCTGCAGAGCCAGCCAGGAAGTCAGCACTGCGCTAATCACAGGCAGTGAGACATTTCCCGATCTCTGCAGCCGCTCATCGGGACAATGTCTCACTGCATGTGATTAGCGCAGTGCCGACTTCCTGGCGGGCTTTGCATGTGGGCAGGGCTAACTCGCCGGAGCTCATCCTTAATAAATACCTGTAACAAATAAATGTGATATATTGCATCTTACCTATCCTTAGATGTAGTTGCTGCCTTAAAGTGGAGTTGAATTAATTTTTTCCCCCTAAAAACCACCCCGCGATAGTTGCAGCTTACAAAATCCCATCCGGCATATGTAGTAAATAGTCTTTTTTTTTGGTATATAAGTATGCAATTTAGTATTTTCACGCTTCCCATCATCAGTGTGGGCATCTGAAGCCCGCTTGTAGCTTCTTCTGGGATATGGTGCTGCTGGCTACTCAGTATGCACCTCCCGATCTCACGCATGCGCAGTGCGTACAAAGCGTGGCGCACTCATTGAAATACCCCAATGCTAGAAGCAAAGGCCGCCCATTGACTCCTGGGATTGATGACACTTATATCCCAGGAGCCAATGGGCGGCCGTATATGACGTACCTCGCTGCGGAATGGTACAGCGGAAGTGGATCTGTTTAATGGCCAAATAATGGTAACATGCTTTGGAAAAAAAAAACATTCCGATCATTAGTGGCACTGTGATCAGCTTGTTCAATTAACCTGCATTCACACCGGGTACGATGTAAAGTAGTGCGATTAAAAGCCCAACTTCAACCACTACTTCAGCACTACTTCTGTGAGATTTGTAACAATTTGATATGAATTCAGTGCTACTTTATGAGAGGGGCTGTCCATGTCACAGGGAGGAACAGTGATGTTATATACAGAAGTTTAACTAGCACAGTGTTAATATTCAGGCTCAAGTAGTGCTGATATAGACACGATTTGCATTATAGTCTATGGCAGTGAAATCGTGCTGAAGTCCTGAAAAAGTAATACATGAACCATACCTCCCAACTTTTGGGAATGGGGGACACCTATCAGCAAAAGTATGCAGGCATAGGACACACCCCCTTGCCACGCCCCCTTAAAGGAGAATTGTACAAAAACACAAGATTGATTAACCCCACAAGTGCTTTTTACCACTATTATTCCTTTATATTGGCTTTTGGAATTTACAAATGCAGCAATTTAGAAATCGAATGAAAGGTTTAGCGCTGCAAAATACTTTTTGAAAGATAAAAAGTGCATTTTATATACAACTATATAGATCAGACCAAAATATGGGACAGAGGGACTTTGCTCCAAATCAGGGACAGTCCCTCGAAATCGGGGACAGTTGGGAGGTATGCATGAACTAGTTATCAAATCGCACTACTTGAAATCCTTATTAGGACACTTCTATAGAAACACATTAGATGCTACTTCAGGTATGATTTGCAAATCTGTAATTTTCTAAATGTCGTAGCTGAAGCCGTACTGGTGTGACCGGGGGCTTAAAGGGGTTGTAAAGCTAAAAAAAAAAATTGGCAATATCCTATATAGATCATGAATCTAGCTGTTATTTCTGCCGAAATGTTTTATTTACCTGTTAGATAAATAGGCATTATCAGCACTTCCTCCTTTCCTCTCTGTATGTTGTCCTCAACTTCTGGGTTTTCGAGCGTGCTCCCTGCAGCAGCGGCTTTAAAGGAAGGCTCCCCTGCCTCCTGTGAATGCACACAGCGTCTCCCCGCAGGGATGTAGTCCCAAGGGAGGGGGCGAGCACGCTGACTAACCCCCAGCCAGAACAACTCAGATGATGGGGGCAAGCTTCTAGAGGAGGAACAGGAAGTTGAAAATTCACACACAGAAAAAAAGCATTTACAAAGGAAAACGAAGGAAAAGGTAAGTGAACCAACAGCACACTACCTTAAAGGAACATATTTAGAAAATAAAAAACCAACCTTTAGTATCACTTTAAAGCGGTTCTGCACTGTCTTTATGTTTTGTTTTGTTTTTTTACTGCAATGCAATGGCTTATGCAATGCAGTTTAGGTACTCATGTGTCCTTTGATGAAAACCGGCAGCAGCTTCTTTCAAAAAGATTGATGAGATGTAGAATTTTTTTCCTGCTGGGGGCCATCTTGCCTGTGGGCATTTGAACCCACACAGGCACTTCATGCACCGCCCTTACTGCGCTGATCTCGCGCGTGTGCAGTAACGGCGAAGTGCAGCTCACGTACTCCAAAATCTCGCGAGATGTCGGCACATCTGCCGACATCTCGCGAGATTTCGGAAGATGTGGCCGACATCTCGCGAGATTTCGGAAGATGTGGCCGACATCTCGCGAGTTTTCGGAAGATGTGGCCGAAATCTCGCGAGATTTCGGAAGATGTCCGCACTGACTCCTGGGAACAATGACACCAGATCCCAGGAGACAGTGCGGCCTGACGACGATCGACGCAGAGACCCCGCCCCCTGCCGAAGAGACAGAGGACAGGAAGTCAGCGATTATCAAGGTAAGTGAAAAAAAACACATTTCATTTAGTACTCTTTGCCTGATTTGGAAGGCAAAGAGATTTACTAAATGAAATGTGTGCCGAACCGCTTTAAGCTTTGACAATAAAAACTGGAAACTGATTTCTCTCTGCACAGCTGCACCAGATTTTGCACACTCCAGTTTTAGTAAATATCCCTCTTTGTGTCCTAGGGTGACCGTGCTAATTCACTGTACTGTATGTATTGAGGAGCAGTGTTGTCACCCCAAAACAGGAAGTGTTTTGGAACTACAGAACACCCCCACCCCTTTCTTCTCCAAAACCTAGGTAGAGCTCTCTAGTTTTAAAACACTTCCTGATGACATTGTGACGTGTGCAGGACAGCACTGGATTTCTGACGGGATCAACAGGAATTTTTTTGCACTGATCAAACCGATGTAACAAATTGCTTTCAACGGTATGTTTAATAGACCAAAGGCAGTAAATAAGTCCATTGTTACAGTTTACATACACTGTAAGAAGTAAAGCAAAGATTGAGCCCAAAATGCTTTTTACTTTAGAAATGACATTCCTAGCTAACAGATTTCTGCTCTAACAGGTCCCCTTTATAGTAAATGGTAGTTTTTCTTTGTGTCTACATTTCTATATGCTTGTCATATCTGTCCTTTTCTTCTTTATTGGAAATTAATGTCCCCCAAAACAAGTACGAAGTATCCTTGCGGCAGAAAAAATAACGGCATTAAAAGAAACAACTAGGAAGTAATTATTCCTGCGCGGTGTATCTGGTAGCTCGGTTTGTGTACTGATGCATCAGAAAATGGTAATTCTCGGTGACAGGTGCAACGTAAGCAAAGCAGATCGCAGACAAAAGTTTGTACAGAATGTTCCAAAAGTAAACACAGTTTATATTCTGACAACCATGCGAAAAAGTGTTCTAATGGTAAAGAAACGTTCACTATTAATATTTCAACACAATGGAAAAACCTGGTGTCTAGATCACATTATTATGTACTAATAGGATTAAGTTATACAGCAGAGAACAATGCGCAGAGCGTGATATCCCACGCCAGCCAATCGCAAACATCTTTCTTTGTTCTGCTAATTTGATGAAGGGCAGCATGTGGCTGCTATAAGTTGCAGCTTTTTTTTCCCCAGTCTTATCAAATAAACCAGACTGTGTCTAAATATGGAACAAAGTTAAGGGTTGCATATTTTATTTCTCAGGTTTTGCTTCTTTATATTTTAGGAATATGTTTAAAGTGGAACTAAACCCTGCCATCTTGGCCTCTGAACTTCAACTGTCAAAATGCTGCACATGTGATCAGTTATGACACCAGTTATTTTGACAGTTTGGGTGAGAGCGCAACCAATGTGATGGTTACATTCCCAACACGTGACGGGAAAGTAACATTTTTGAAACTTTGACCCCTTTCACACTGGGCTGGGTGTTTTTCAGGCGCTTTAGCGTTACAAAAAGCTCCTGTAAAGCGCCTGAAAGAAGCCGCAACTGCAATCCCAATGTGAAAGCCCGAGTGCTTTCACCCTGAGGCGCTGCGCTGGCGGGGCATCAAAAAAAGTCCTGCAAGCAGCTTCTTTGCAGTGCTTTTGGAGCAGTGAAATCAATGGGAAGCGCCTGAAAAGCGCTTTTGGCATCAGCGCTTTGTGGGCGCTTTTAACCTTTTTTTTGGCCACTAGCGGGGGTTAAAAGCGCCCCACTAGCGCTCGAAAAACGCTGGTAAAGCGCTGCTAGTTTAAGCGGCGCTTTACGAGTGTTTTTCAGGCGCTGGCGGTGTGAAAGGGCTCTTAAAGTACTTGGGTTTTCACATTGGGATTGCAGATGAGGCTTCTTTCAAGCGCTTTACAGGCGCTTTTTTTTTTTAACTCTAAAGCGCCTGAAAAACGCCCCAGTGTGAAAGGGGTCTTAGTGATTAAGGAAAATATTTTATAAAAAAAAAATAAAAAACATGTTATAGTTACCTGCTCTGTGCAGTGGTTTCCCCCACCAGCGCTCTGTGCCCCGTCTCCTTGTCGAGTGCCCCCAGAGCAAGCAACTTGCTGTGGGGGCACTCGTGTGTGCTTGAGATTAGGCTTACAGTGAGGGAAAAAAGTATTTGATCCCATGCTGATTTTGTACGTTTGCCCACTGACAAAGAAACGGGCAGTCTATAATTTTAATGGTAGGTTTATGTTACCAGTGAGAGACAGAATAACAACAAAAATATCCAGAAAAATGCATTTCAAAAAAGTTATAAATGAAATTGCATTTTAATGAGTGAAATAAGTATTTGACTCCTTCGCAGAACATGATTTAGTACTTGGTGGCAAAACCTTGTTGGCAATCACAGAGGTCAGACGTTTCTTGTAGTTGGCCACCAGGTTTGCACACATCTCAGGAGGGATTTTGTCCCAATCCTCTTTGCAGATCCTCTCAAAGTCATTAAGGTTTTGAGGCTGACGTTTGGTAACCTTCAGCTCTTTCCACATATTTTCTATGGGATTAAGGTCTGGATACTGGCTAGGCCACTCCAAGACCTTAATGTGCTTCTTCTTGAGCCACTCCTTTTTTGCCTTGGCCGTGTGTTTTGGGTCATTATCATGTTGAAATACCCATCCACAACCCATTTAGAATGCCCTGGCTGAGGGAAGGAGGTTCTCACCCAAGATTTGACGTTACATGGCCCCGCCTATCATCCCTTTGATGCAGTGAAGTTGTCCTGTCCCCTTAGCAGAAAAACACCCCCAAAGCATAATGTTTCCACCTCCATGTTTGACATTGGGGATGGTGTTCTTGGGGTCCTAAGCAGCATTCCTCCTCCAAACACATGGAGTTGAGTTGATGCCAAAGAGCTTGATTTTAGTCTCATCTGACCACAACACTTTCACCTAGTACTCCTCTGAATCATTTAAGACCCCTTTCACACTGAGCCAGTTTTCAGGTGTTTTAGCGCTAGAAATAGCCTCTGAAAAGCGCATGAAAACTGCCTCCCATTCATTGCAATGTGTTCTTTCACACTGGGGCGGTGCACTTGCAGGACATTAGAAAAAATCCTGTAAACAGCAACTTTAGCGGTGTTTTAGCGGCGCTGAAGTGTGAAAGGGGTCTTAGATGTTCATTAGCAAACTGCAGACAGGCCTGTACATGTGCTTTCTTGAGCAGAGGGACCTTGCGGGCGCATCAGGATTTTTACTCCTTCACAGCGTAGTGTGTTACCAATTGTTTTCTTGGTGACTTTGGTCCCAGCTGCCTTGAGATCAGTGACCAGATTCTCCAGTGTAGTTCTGGGCTGATTCCTCATCATTCTCATGATCATTGAAACTCTACAAGGTCAGATCTTGCATGGAGCCCCAGGCCGAGGGAGATTGACAGTTATTTTGTGTTTCTTTCATTTGCGAGTAATCGCACCAACTGTTGTCATCCTCTCATCAAGCTGATTGACGATGGTTTTTGTAGCCCATTCCAGCCTTGTGTAGGTCCACAGTCTTGTCCCCAACATCCTTAAACAGCTCTTTGGTCTTGGCCATGAGGGAGAGATTGGAATCTGATTGCTCCTGGGGGCAGGTGTCATTTATACAGGTAGCAAGACGAGATTATGAGCACTCCCTTTAAGACCTGGTTCACACAGGGACGACTTGTCGGGCGACTTAGCCACCTGACAAGTCGCGTCCCGTTCTGTACTATGGAACCGTTCTAATAGGAACGACTCAAGTCGCTACAACTTAGAAAAAGGTTCCTGTACTACTTCTGGGGTGACTTCAGGCGACTTGCATTGACTTCTATATAGAAGTCATTTTGCAAGCCGCCGCTAAAGTCATGTGCAGTTCGCCTGAGGCAGTCGCGCTGCAAGTCCTTCTGCCCCTGTGTGATCCGGCTCTAAGAGAGTGCTCCTAATCTCAACTTATTACCTGTATAGAAGACACCTGGGAGCCAGAAATCTTTCACTCATTAAAATGCAAATCAATTTACAACTTTTTTGAAATGCGTTTTTCTGGATATTTTTGCTGTTATTCTGTCTCTCACTGTTAAAATAAACCTACCATTAAAATTATAGACTGATCATTTATCTGTCAGTGGGCAAACATACAAAATCAGCAGGAGATCAAATACTTTTTTCCCCTCACTGTATGTGTACAGCCCTGTCCAGCTGTATTGTTACAGTTCAGGTGAGTGGCTGGGGGAGGGGGGGGGCTCAGCTGCCTGTTTATACCGCCCCCCCCCCAGCCAACTGTCTGCAGGAGCCCCTCCCTAGTGTAGCGAGTCACAAGATGTGAGGCTGCAGCAGGGGCTGATCAGTGTAATGCCCCGTACACGCGGTCGGATTTTCTGACGGAAAATGTCCTATCGGACCATGTTGTCAGAAATTCCGACCGTGTGTGGGCTTCATCGGACTTTTTTTCCGTCTGAAAAAGTTTGAGATCCTGCTCAAATTTTCCGACAACAAAGTCCTATCGGACTTTTTCCGATCGTGTGTAGCGAATTCCGACGGACAAAGTGCCACGCATGCTCAGATCACATTACAAGACCAAAGCTATTGGCTACTAGCCTCTACGTAGTTCCGGCGTACGCAACGAACGTCACCACGTTCAGGATGATCGGATTTTACGACAACTTTGTCCGACCGTGTGTATGCAACACCAGTGTCGGACAAAATCAGTCGGAAAAAATCCGACGAATTTTGTGGTCGGAATTTCCGACCGTGTGTACGGGGCATAAGACTGGCCAAACATGGTTCAGTTTTTTTCATTCAGCTGACAGGCTGAATGGAATAAAAATGAACCAATTGCTTCATCCATTGAGGTGGATGGGTGAATCCTCCCCACTGCGCTATTGTACTCTGACAGTGGGCTGCCCAAGTGGCTTTTATCCAGTCAGTTGAACAGAAGTCAACTTCTGTTGGACTACAATGGCCACACAAGGATTAAAATGTGGCCAGTCCCTGCTGATCCAGCCAAATTCCGATCCATCTCTGGCCACCTTCAGATTTTTGTGAATACAGCCAAGCACCGCGCAGACACCGGGATTTCCATGACCGCGTCCTCTCTGAGCCGGCATCTCTGTGCAGGAAGTAGATGCTGACCCTGGGTGATGCTTTACAAAGATGTTGCCGTCCTTCTGGAAAGAAGGTATTGTCGGAGGGAGTACTGTGATCCATACGAGAAGTAACACCTAGAAGTGTTACTTTTACAAATTACATGCCATTCAAACGCTTATGAAAAAGCATTGTTCTGTCCACCTTAAGGGCAATAGGTATTTCATAAATCCTAATCCACCCATGTAGGATTGTCAGCTTTCCTGGCTGTATTGATACTTGCCTTTATTTCTGCAGGCAAGTGGGGAAAAGAATCAACCTTGTGAGAATACGTGTCATGCAATATACTGCAGCTGGCAACCTAAAATCCTCCCAAGGACAACATAGCCATTTTATATCTGCTATATACACTTAGATAACAATGCTGCAGCTGCCATCTTCGCCTTTGTTGTGTCTTTATATCTGGCCGTTTGAAGAAGGCAGCTCTGGGCTAGAATGCAGATGCAAGAGACTTTAAAACTCCTTTGTGTCGGTTAGCGTGTCTGTATCTCCCTGCCAGAGGTTCAATTGTGTGGCGCATCCAGCGTGGGCTGGAAGATCAGGAGATGAAAAGTCATTACGGGGCTGGGACCCATTCATAAATATTGGAACAAAGGGAATTCCCCATAATTAGATTTCAGCTTTTATATGACAGTCTGTGCCAGAAAAGTGCAGTTGCACCCTGGTTACTATGGGCTATGTATGGGCTATTTTTTAGGGGGAGGGGTCCATAAACGAAATTGCTTTTAGGGTTCACCCACATTTGAGACAGCCTATTGTCTTGGCTTTTAGAAAATGGCCGAAGAATTGTTCAAGAAAGTCTTGTGTGTGCTGAAGATGGATGGATGTAGCAATGGCTGTGTGTAGGTGGTAAAAGAGACCGTCTTCAAACAGGCTTTTGTTTTTATGAACTCAGATTTCCTAAATTCGCGCCAAAAGAATACACACACCCTTCTTCCTCTTACTCCACCCATCAAAAAGAGTGGGCTATTTTCCACATCCGCTATACTTCAGATGCACCAAATTTGGACAACATCTGTGTTCACTTTAAAGTATAGACTACCCATTCATCTGACAGGAAATGGGGGAAGGGACCTTGCAATCGAATTTAAACTCAAGTCTACAAAAACTATACATGTTCCATACTTAAAATATTACAATATCCATAAAAATCCTAACATTTTATAGATTTTACCAATCCAGTTCATAATGTCACCATCCGGAGATTATTAATTCAAAATCTACCATAAGCACAATTATAGGGAATTCATATTCTGAATAAAGTATAATAAAGCCACATTAAATTTTAGATATTAAGAATATAACAATCAGACTTTGATATTATCACCTCTGTGAGTGTTATTTAATCCTTTTTTTTATATAATAAATAATTTGGCTGCTGCACTTAGTCGCTTTTTTTCTCTTATCCCCAGAGTTTGACAGACGACATTGAGTTCAATGGGGCCACAATGAACATCTTGGCCCGCAGTTGTGGCGAGGTCCCACAGTGTAAAATTGCTCCTTGTCAATTTAAAAAATAAAATAAAAATAGGCGTTCAGGAGGAGGCAGAAGCACCCCCTGAATGCCTGCGAGCTGGGAACCACTGCTGCTCCGCCCTCTGAAAAGCTGCAGAGAATATTGAAAACGACTTTTAAAATGATATTAACACGTTACAATATGAGATTTTAAAAAATGGGTTTACAATATACTTTAGGGCTTATGAAAATCGTACCTTGCTTATCCAATTATGTTGTCTCATATTTCGTTTTTGTTAAAGTGGGACGGCTTCTCTGATAAATAACGTATAGAAAATGGGTTTAAAAGCCATTATTGTAAATTCCCACCTGCTTCTGTTTTGAAGATATGAGACACAAGGGTTTCCCTGTGGCTGCTGAGATGTTTCAGATGGTGTACCAAGCTGGAGACTTCCTTTGCTGTAATACGGGCAGACTTTGCCAGTATCTTCAACTGCCGATGCAGTAAAATCAATTTAATGAAAGGAGCCTTCTGAAATAGACGTGTCCGATATAAATGAAAACTCCAGGCAAAAATCAAAATGAATAATATGTAGAGTTAAAAGCTATTTACTCATGCCTGTTTTTTCTTTTGGATAGGTTTATGGAATAAAAAAAAAAATTCAAAAGCATTTTGGCCTGCAACATGAAAATCTATTTAAACCCAATCCCTTAAATTCTTTATATACTTTAAAATGCCTACTGAGGGGTTATTACACATGGACTGAAGACTGACCCTGGGGGGTTATTTCTCATAGGCTGGTGACTTGTCACTGAGGGGCTAACACACACACAGGTCGGGGACTGGCTAAATTGAGATCAATTCACAGAGGCTAATTTGGAATTAAAGCGACCCAAATGTGGAACCTTTGCTTATATGCTTCCTCCCACCCCCTCTGGTGCCACATTTGGCACCTTTCAGGGGGGGGGGGGGGGGGTACCTGATTTTGACAGGTACCCTTCCCCACATCTGGAAGACTGTGTTGCGGCACCGTCCCCTTGAAGTCCAGCCCCCTCCTCCGCCGCCGGGCCAGTTAGTGGGGCGTGCTTCGTGCACGCAGTAGGGAACTGGCTGTGAAGCCAAAAGTCTTCACTGCCAGTTTCCCTGACCATGAATGGCGGCGACAGCACCCGAGAGCTGATCTGAAAATTGGCTTTGGGTGCCGACAACACAGGAACTCTGGACAGGTAAGTGTCCTAATATTAACCACTTGCCGACCGCCCCATGTAGATATACGTCGGCAGAATGGCACGTACAGGCAGAACCACGTACCTGTACGTGCCATTCTTTAGGCGGTTGGGGGGTCCGATCGGACCCCCCTCCGCCGGCGGGGACGGTCGGCATCGCTTCAGGAGCGATCCGGGACGAGGGGACGGCCAGTGGTTTCTGGCCACCCCCTCGCGATCGCTCCTGGCGAATGAAAAGCTTCCCCTTCCTGTCTATTGTATAGACAGGAAGGCGGAAGTGATGTCACGCTCGGTGCGCCGGTCTATGTGACCGGAGACGCCGAGCGGCGAACATGTTAAGGTTAGTGCACAACACTACACTGACACCAGTACAGTTAGGCACACAAAACACCCCCCTGTCACCCCCTGATCACCCCCCAGATCACCCCCTCCCCCCCCCCCCAGTCACAGTGTCACTAATTGCAGTGATCATTTATTTACTGATCACTGCATTTAGTGTCAGTGTGACTGTAATACCTGTCAGGGCAGTTAGTTTTAGGTCCTAGGTAGCCCCCTACCCCCCCCTAATAAAGGTTTAACCCCCTGATTGCCCCTAGTTAACCCCTTCACCCCCTTTTGCCAGTGTCACTAAGCGATCGTTTTTCTGATCGCTGCATTGTGTCGCTAGGTAACCATTTTTTTTTTATTTTAACCGCCATGTTTTATATAGGTTCATAAATAGTTTTATAGGTCAGGTACCCCCATATTACAACCTAAATAAAGGTTTTAACCCCTGATTGCCCCTAGAGTTAACCCTTTCACCAGTAATCACCGTATAACTGTCACTGGTGACGCTGGTTAGCCAGTTAGTTATTTCGTTATTTAGGTTCCCCGTCAGGTTTTTATATAGCGTCAGGTACCCCCATATATTACCTAATAAAGGTTTAACCCCCTGATTGCCCCTAGTTAACCCTTTCACCCCCTTTTGCCAGTGTCACTAAGCGATCGTTTTTCTGATCGCTGCATTAGTGTCGCTAGGTAACCAGTTTTTTTTTTATGTTAACCGCCATGTTTATATAGGTTCATAAATAGGTTTATAGGTCAGGTACCCCCATATTACAACCTAAATAAAGGTTTTAACCCCCTGATTGCCCCTAGAGTTAACCCTTTCACCAGTGATCACCGTATAAAATGTCACTGGTGACGCTGGTTAGCCAGTTAGTTATTTCGTTATTTAGGTTCCCCGTCAGGTTTTTATATAGCGTCAGGTACCCCCATATATTACCTAATAAAGGTTTAACCCCCTGATTGCCCCTAGTTAACCCTTTCACCCCCTTTTGCCAGTGTCACTAAGCGATCGTTTTTCTGATCCCTGCATTAGTGTCGCTAGGTAACCAGTTTTTTTTTGTATTACTGTTACGGGTGACGCTGGTTAGTTAGCTTGTTTTTTTATACTGTCAGGGCACCCGCCATTTATTACCCAATAACGGTTTAACCCCCTGATCGCCCGGCGGGTGATATCAATTAGGTTTTAGGGTCAAATAAGGTCTGCGTCGCCCCAGGTTAGTGCCAGTACCGCAAACACCCACGCGCAAAGCATACACCTCCCTTAGTGGTATAGTATCTGAACAGATCAATATCTGATCTGATCAGATCTATACTAGCGTCCCAGCAGTTTAGGGTTCCAAAAAAACGCATTGTTAGCGGGATCAGCCCAGATACCTGCTAGCACCTGCGTTTTCCCCCTCCGCCCAGCCCAGCCCACCCAAGTGCAGTATCGATCGATCACTGTCACTTACAAAACACTAAGCACACATAACTGCAGCGTTCGCAGAGTCAGGCCTGATCCCTGCGATCGCTAACATTTTTTTTGTGGTAGCGTTTTGATTCAGTCGCTAACAGTCAGGAGCTTTTTTACCTGTGAATCTCAAAAAAATAAAAAAAACAAAAATAGTTGTCGTTTTATTGTTCTCTCTCTCTCTCTATTGTTGCTCTTTTTTTACTCCATTCTATTCTGCAATGTTTTATTATGTTTTATCATGTTTTATCATGCTTGCTTTTCAGGTATGTAATTTTGTTTACTGTGTTTTAGTGTTAAGCATTTTTTTGTTTTCAGGTGCGCCATTCAGTTGCAGCGCGGATTTATTTATCTTGACAGCAACAGCGTTTGCTCCCACGATACATAAAGCCGCGACTCCAACGCTGTAGGAGGTGATTTCACCACCACAGTTAAAAAAAAGAGCATATATGCCGAAGCATGGGGGCAGCAGGGGGGGGGGGAGGAGCGATTGGCTCCTAATGCCACGTACATACGGTCGAAATTCCGACCGTGTGTACACGGCATAACTTTTGCGGGAGGATGCCCCCATGCATCGGCATATATAAATGGTGCATGTATGCCCATCATTAGAAGTGGGTGGATGAAGGGAGGTATTCTAATGGTGGGCATACCCACCAATCAATCTCTTTTTTTCGTTCAGCCAAGAGGCTGCATGAAAAAAAAAAAGATTACAATATATGTCCAGTATGTTGCTGGACTTTGAATGGTTATACCAGAATGATGCCTGCAGGTTTAGGTATCATCTTGGTATCATTCTTTTCAGCCAGTGATCGGCTTTCATGTAAAAGCAATTCTAGCGGGTAATTAGCCTCTAGACTGCTTTTACAAGCAGTAGGAGGGAATGTCCCCCCTCCCGGATATAAACCGCGCCATTGGGAAATTGGGAAAGCATTTTATCACACCAATCTTGGTGTGGTCAGATGCTTTGAGGGCAGAGGAAAGATCTAGGGTCTAATAGACCCCAATTTTTTCAAAAAAAGAGTACCTGTCACTGCCTATTGCTATCATAGGGGATATTTACATTCCCTGAGATAACAATAAAAATCATAACAAAGAAAAAAAATGGAAGGAACAGTTTAAAAATAGAATAAAAAAGCTAAATAAATAAAAAAAAAACTAAAAAAAAAAAAAAAAAAAGCACCCCTGCCCCCCCTTCTCTTGCGCAAAGGCGTACACAAGCGTTGGTCTGGCGTCATATGTAAACAGCAATTGCAGCATGCATGTGAGGTATCACCGCGAAGGTCAGATCGAGGGCAGTAATTTTAGCAGTAGACCTCCTCCGTGAATCTAATGTGGTATCATGTAAAGGCTTTTAAAGGCTTTTAAAAATGTATGTAGTTTGTCGCCACTGCGTGTTTGTGCGCAATTTTAAAGCATGTCGTGTTTGGTATCCATGTACTCGGCCTAAGATCATATTTTTTATTTCATCAAAAATTTGAGCAATATAGTGTGTTTTAGTGCATTAAAATAAAAAAAAGTGTATTTTTTCACAAAAAATGCGTTTGAAAAATCGCTGCGCAAATACTGTGTGGAAAAAAAAAATGCAACACCCACCATTTTAATCTGTAGGGCCTTTGCTTTAACAATATATATAGTGTTTGGGGGTTCAACGTAATTTTCTTGCAAAAAAAAAAATATGTTTTCATGTAAACAAAAAGTGTCAGAAAGGGCTTTGTCTTCAAGTGGTTAGAAGAGTGGGTGACGTGTGACATAGGCTTCTAAATGTTGTGCATAAAATGCCAGGACAGTTCAAACCCCCCCCAAATGACCCCATTTTGGAAAGTAGACACCCCAAGCTATTTGCTGAGAGCAATGTTGAGCCCATTAAATATTTTTTTTTTTTGTCCCAAGAGATTGAATAATGAAAAAAAAAAAATATATATATTTTTTTTACAAAAAGTTGTCACTAAATGATATATTGCTCAAACATGTCATGGGCATATGTGGAAATACACCCCAAAATACATTCTGTTGCTTCTCCTGAGTACGGGGATACCACATGTGTGGGACTTTTTGGGAGCCTAGCTGCGTACGGAACCCCAAAAACCAAGCACCGCCTTCAGGCTTTCTAAGGGAGTAATTTTTTTATTTCACTTCTCACTGCCAATCACAGTTTCGGAGGCCATGGAATGCCCAGATGGCATAAACCCCCCAAAATGACCCCATTTTGGAAAGTAGACACCCCAGCTATTTGCTGAGAGGTATTGTGAGTATTTTGCAGATGTCGCTTTTTGTCACAAAGTTTTGAAAATTGAAAAAAAAAAAAAAAAATTTTTTTTTCTTTACTTTCTTCATTTTCAAAAACAAATGAGAGCTGTAAAATACTCACCATGCCTCTCAACAAATAGCTTGGGGTGTCTACTTTCCAAAATGGGGTCATTTGGGGGGGTTTTGTGCTATTTTGGCATTTTATGGCCTTCGAAACTGTGATAGGTAGTGAGGAGTGAAATCAAAAATTTGCACCCTTAGAAATCCTGAAGGCGGTGCTTGGGTTTCGGGGCCCCGTACGCGGCTAGGCTCCCAAAAAGTCCCACACATGTGGTATCCCCATACTCAGGAGAAGCAGCAAAATGTATTTTGGGGTGCAATTCCACATATAACTATGGCATGTGTGAGCAATATATCATTTAGTGACAACTTTTTGAAGAAAAAAAAAATTATTTTTTATTTTTGTCTTTATTCAATCACTTGGGACTAAAAAAAAAAATATTCAATGGGCTCAACATGCCTCTCAGCAAATAGCTTGGGGTGTCTACTTTCCAAAATGGGGTCATTTGGGGGGGTTTTGTACTTCTCTGCCATTTTAGCACCTCAAGAAATGAAATAGGCAGTCATAAATTAAAAGCGGTGTAAATTCCAGAAAATGTACTCTAGTTTGTAGACGCTATAACTTTTGCGCAAACCAATAAATATACGCTTATTGGCATTTTTTTTACTAAAGACATGTGGCTGAATACATTTTGGCCCAAATGTTTGACTAAAATTGAGTTTATTAGATTTTTTTTATAACAAAAAGTAGAAAATCTCTTTTTTTTTCAAAATTTTCGCTCTTTTTCCGTTTATATCGCAAAAAATAAAAATCACAGAGGCAATCAAATACCATCAAAAGAAAGCTCTATTTGTGGGAAGAAAAGGACGCAAATTTCGTTTCGTTACAAAATTGCATGACCGCACAATTACCAGTTAAAGTAGTGCAGTGCGAAATTGAAAAAAGACCTCTGGTCCTTAAGCTGACAATTGGTCCGGGGCTGAAGTGGTTAAAAGTTAGCAGCTACAGTATTTTTAGCTGCTCACTTTAAATTTTTCCATGGGGAGGCGGACCTCCTCTTTAAGAAATACACTCAAAGAAAAAGTTTTTTTTTTGTTTTAAGCCTCGTTTACACTTGCAGTGCTTTCTGAAGAGCGATCTGTTTGGATCACCCTTCAGAGAACACTTTAAAGGCATTGAGGAGATGTTACATTGCCTCCTCACAACTTGTTTTAACCCTTAAATGTTGGACTACTTTGCCACTACTAGTGCATTGTGGGACAGTTGCAGCACAGCCTCATTCACTTCATTTGGATAATGTTAGGCAGACGGTAGGGCCCGCCAAACATGACTAGAGGTATAATACCCCTGAATGGTGTCAGCCCTGCCAAGTGTATTTTGCTAAACTATTCAACCACTCCTACTCTCTGATCTCTTCAACATAAAAACTACTCATTCTGTAGTCCAAAATAAGAACTAGGAGGGCTCTTGAGATAACAGTGTGGGGGGAACACAGAACGGCTTTGTAGTGTAATGAGGACAGGGGGCAGCTGCGTAGTGTAATGAGGTCATGGGACAGCTCTGAAGTGTGGAAAGGTCCGTAGTGTAATGAGGACACAGGACAGCTGTGTAATGAGGACGCGAGACAGTTTTGAAATGTGAAGAGGATAAGGGACAGCTCTAAAGTGTGGTGAGGAAACGGGGCACCTCCTGAAGTGTGGTGAGGACACGGGGCGCCTCCTGAAGTGTGGTGATGACACGGGGCACCTCCTGTAGTTTGGTGAGGACACGGGGCACCTCCTGAAGTGTGGAGAGGACACAGGGCACCTCCTGAAGTGTGGATAGGACACAGGGCACCTCCTGAAGTGTGGACAGGACACGGGGCACCTCCTGAAGTGTGGACAGGACACGGGGCACCTCCTGAAGTGTGGAGAGGACACGGGGCACCGCCTGAAGTGTGGAGAGGACACGGGGCACCGCCTGAAGTGTGGAGAGGACACGGGGCACCTCTGAAATGTGGTGGGGGCACCTCCTGAAGTGTGGAGAGGATACGGGGCACCTCTGGAGTTTGAAGAAACAAAAAGCTTCTAGTGGGTTGGAATGATCTTGGGTTCAGTCCAAACATAGATGGCAGCTGTCAGTGCCAGGCAAGTGAGCTGTTGGAGCATGTGAGACACAAATTAAGGAGGGTTTGGCAGCGTCCGGGAAGGTAAAATATGATTTTTTTTTTAAATAGAATTTTAGGCTTGTGTACCATATGGTAACCGGAGCACCTCCTGAAGTGTGGTGAGGACACGGGGCACCTCCTGAAGTGTGGTGAGGACACGGGGCACCTCCTGAAGTGTGGTGAGGACACGGGGCACCTCCTGAAGTGTGGTGAGGACACGGGGCACCTCCTGAAGTGTGGTGAGGACACGGGGCACCTCCTGAAGTGTGGTGAGGACACGGGGCACCTCCTGTAGTTTGGTGAGGACACGGGGCACCTCCTGAAGTGTGGAGAGGACACGGGGCACCTCCTGAAGTGTGGATAGGACACAGGGCACCTCCTGAAGTGTGGACAGGACACGGGGCACCTCCTGAAGTGTGGACAGGACACGGGGCACCTCCTGAAGTGTGGAGAGGACACGGGGCACCGCCTGAAGTGTGGAGAGGACACGGGGCACCGCCTGAAGTGTGGAGAGGACACGGGGCACCTCTGAAGTGTGGTGGGGGCACCTCCTGAAGTGTGGAGAGGATACGGGGCACCTCTGGAGTTTGAAGAAACAAAAAGCTTCTAGTGGGTTGGAATGATCTTGGGTTCAGTCCAAACATAGATGGCAGCTGTCAGTGCCAGGCAAGTGAGCTGTTGGAGCATGTGAGACACAAATTAAGGAGGGTTTGGCAGCGTCCGGGAAGGTAAAATATGATTTTTTTTTAAATAGAATTTTAGGCTTGTGTACCATATGGTAACCGGAGCACCTCCTGAAGTGTGGTGAGGACACGGGGCACCTCCTGAAGTGTGGTGAGGACACGGGGCACCTCCTGAAGTGTGGTGAGGACACGGGGCACCTCCTGAAGTGTGGTGAGGACACGGGGCACCTCCTGAAGTGTGGTGAGGACACGGGGCACCTCTGGAGTTTGGAGAAACAAAAAGCTTCTAGTGGGTTGGAATGATCTTGGGTTCAGTCCAAACATAGATGGCAGCTGTCAGTGTCAGGCAAGTGAGCTGTTGGCGCATGGGAGACACAAATTAAGGAGGGTTTGGCAGCGTCCGGGAAGGTAAAATATGATTTTTTTTTTAAATGGAATTTTAGGCTTGTGTACCATATGGTAACTGGATTTGTTTAGACTCGTATAGGCGCTCTTGGTTGTATCTTAAATAAATGTATGCCAAGTAATGTGTAAGTAATACACTTCAGGGTGTTTATTACCTATGTCTGAGATCGCAGTACTCCTGCTGACAATGGCTTCATTAGCTTTTCTCTCCAGAGGACAGGGCCATCTTTGTTCAGTCATTATCCAGGTCAGTATCTACTTTCTGGTTTGGGATGCCAGGTCAGAAATGACAGTTGTGTGTCGTTCGCTCAGGCATTCAGGCGGGAGGGTGCGCTTGGCTGAGAAAACAAGTAAATATAATTTACCTGCCTATTTACTAATGCTAGCGGCATAAGGAATCAAAATCATTAATGCTATCTGAGAGCGTTTAGTGTCCCTTTAAGAGCGAGTATGAGAGTTTCATGTTAATCACAATCTCTCCCATCTCAGGACATTGATTCTGAAGCAGATTAAGCATTTTTTTATGTCCTTTTCAGTGAATTACAAAATGTCCTGATGAACAAAGTTGTAATCAGTCAAATCTGCCTTGATTTAGTGGGATTTTATGAGCAAATCTTTGTTACTGACTGTATGATAATTACAGGCTGTTTGATCTGGGGATGAGGGACGGATTACCAGCCCCTTTGAACATAGTAACTTCCTAATTGCATATATTTACTCGTCTAATGAAGAAGATGACCACCAGCTGAGGCTGGGAATTAGGAGGTTTTGTTATGGAACGCTCAGAATTAAAATTAGCGATAAGGCTTTTATTTCTCATATAATACTTTTGTGCTTAGTTTGCTTTGTGAATGCATATCTTTTTTTTTTTTATTAGTATTCTGAATGAAAAGGGCCCCGCTATTGGTCTCCATACCCATAACATCAGAAAAAGATAATGCTATGCCCTTAGCAGCCAATCATAATCGTGCTTTCACTGTAGCTTAGAAAATTAAGGGGTTCTTGGGGGTTATTTTGGGGGAAAATAAAAACGCCTGCTAATTTCTTATATCTCCCAGGTACACAGTTGGTGAGAATTCTGGCCTTGGACAATAGGTTACATAGGTTTTTCACTTTTTTTTTTTTTATTATCATTTTAGCATTTCCTGAGTGTAACAGTGCTGACATGTTCTGCAAAGCTGGCCTTAGATGCCTTGATGATTTATTTATTTTTTTAATCTGTGATCGAAAAAAACAAAAGCATGGATTCCCCCATGCACACATATGAGGTGGATGGAGGAATTTTCCCCGCTGTGCCATTGTATTACAACAGCGGGACTCCTTCATTGTCAGAATACATTGATCAGAGACTGCAGCCAATTGGCTATATCCCCTGATTGACAAAGGTTTTCCAACAGTCCTGATCCCAGAAGTTGATCGTTAGAACGGGAACGGCCATAGATGGATATACATTCTGTTGGTCCCAGCTGAACTGGAAGTTCATCTATGGGCAGATTTACACTTAAAGAGGACCTGTAAAAAAAAAAAAAAGGCAAGCAGAGGGGTAAAGGACTAGTCACCAGGATTGCATATTGTCTCCCTGCAGCTGATCCTTTACCCCATTGCTGACTTGCATGCCTGGTTCTGCATGGTATCAATGTGTGCAGCTGACTATCCTGGTAGAGACAGGGCTTTGCTGCCTAAAGTCAGAGCTGCCCTTCATATGACAGATGGGATGATGATCATGAAGCAGCAGTAGAGGTACAGATGAATTATTAATGTAGCAGGGGTATTCTTACACTACAGGTCTTCAGATACACTTTCCTGTCCAGCGAGGAGAACCGTGAGCAGCACAATAAGTGACATCATTCAAATTAATTTGAAATCTCCTGAAATCTGAAATTAGCAGTTGGAGGCAGCAGTGCCTTAGGTGATCTCACACTGCCATGCCATGAGGCTGAAGGCACTAGAAATGCATTGCTATTTTACAAGGAATTCACAAAAAATGGAAAGTGAACTGACTTTAAATATCCATGCTACCCCTCCAGACGCTACACATAGTGGCCATGGTGCCCCATGCTGCCAAAACAAACTCCATTTACTGCAATATACATCTCCAGAGTGAGTATCCATCATAATGCTCACAATGACAAGCACTCATTCATCAGTGTAGTCATGTGGCCGTGCTGACCAATGAGAATCACATCTGAGGCTTTCTATTAGGGTGTCCCAGTAGAAAGCGATTCTCATTGGCCAATGCAGTCACATGGTCATGCTGACCCACGAGTGCTTGCTATTGCGAGCATTATGATGGATACTCACTCCAGGGCTATGTGTTGCAGTGTACGGCTGCTATACCGGCCGCATGGGGTGGCTAGGATATTTGGAGTTGGTTCCACCTATTCATTTTTTACCTTTAAGCAAATATTTAGGTGTTTCTTATAAGATAGCAAATCTTTACTCTTTAAATCAAGGTCCACTTTAAGTTCCATCTAATAGGGCAGACACTCCCAAGGTTCAGTGGAACTCTTGGGTTTATTTAGAGGTTGCTAGGGGTGCCTTGAGCTGTGGCTGATGGCCTCTCATTTAATTGTGCCTGCATAGTTCCAGGACCAGTGCCATTTGGCAAAGCCCATAGCATAACACCGATGAGCTTTTTAGCTGTCTGTAAGGGTGGCATTCTGACCACCACTGTAATGCCGCGTACACGCGATCGGAAATTCGGCCAACAAAAGACTGATGAGAGCTTTTGGTCAGGAAATGCGACTGTGTGTATGCTCCATCGAACTTTTGCTGGCCAAATTCCAGCCAGCAAAAGATTGAGAGCAGGTTCTCGATTTTTCGGTCGGAAAAAGCTCTGATTGGAAATTCCGATCGTCTGTAGCAATTCCGATGCGCAAAATTCCTACGCATGCTCGGAAACAATTCGATGCATGCTGGGAAGCATTGAACTTCATTTTCTCGGCTCATCGTGGTGTTGTACGTCGCTGTGTTCTTGATGGTCGAAAGTTCAGTAAACTTTTGTGTGACCGTGTGTATGCAAGCCAAGCTTGAGCAGAACACCGTCGGAAAAACCATCCAAGATTTTACTGACGAAATATACGCTCCTCTGTACAGGGCATTAGAGTTGTATTTCTAGTGGCTTTTTTTGCCATTGACCCCTATGAATTAGCTTCAACAAGGGTTCCCCAAGACCTGGAAATAATTGTAGGGGTTCCCCTGGGTAAAACGGTTGAGAGAGGCTGTAATAGAATGTTTCGGAATTTAAAAACATACCTAGGTCCCTTTAGTGACTGCTGACTGTAGAGCTGAACAATTGATTCTGGCACCCCTTTGGGGACATTGCATGTAGACTATGTACTTGGTTTGTGGAATTTTTAGCATAGTTTGGGTGCAACTATGTTATCAGTACCACCTAACCTTATTGCCTCCATCCACAGCATCCAACAGCAGTGCCCGGTTGCGTTTAGTTCTTTCCATTTCCTGGAGTCTACAAACCATTCTACCCTTCAGATCTTATTTGTGAAGCCTCTAGTAAATTTTCAGCGGAGTAGTACTTTAAAATGGCTTTTTAATAATACTGCTAACAGAGCAGAGCCCCGTATTGCCAGTATGATTTCCTACAAGTGTCACTATAATAAAAACAACATGTAAGCTGGGATCTTGTTTATTGGTTCGGCGATATGGACTGGGATAGCTAGGTGTCCAGATATTTGATATCGGAGAGTAATATAGTTCCTTAATCCCAGCAAATGAATGTGTCACTCTCCCTGCACAGAGAGATGGGAGATATAGAGTGAGAATGTGCCGCGGCTCATAGACCGTGTAACATGGATTCGGGGATAAGCATCTGCTGTGTTTTCAATGCAATATCAGCACGTTATGTGCCAAAATAACGCTGTGTACTGTATGTCCGCTTATCGGGACATTTGCTGTCATTGTATATATTGAGAAGCGATGTCCCATCCCTGTATGTCAGATACTTGCGTATGTCCGTGACCTTGCTTGCGTACTATCGAATTCTATATCTTATATTCAGTGACACCCCGGAAATTAACACATGTGTTTACCAGGACGTTCAAATAGGTCTGTCACTATGATGGCTTGCAAGCGTGCATGGTGCAATAACAGACCAGTTGCAACAAATACTGAAAATCCATTGGATAGCTTTATATTAAACTATGTGACTCTAAGTGCACCCCTCCAAATTAGATAGTGCTAGTAAATATAAGATTTTGGAGAATTGTGTGCAACTCCTTGTGGCAACAGTTTGGAACCTGTAGAACAATGACCATGCAGTTAACGGACCTCCAGCTGTTGCAGAACTACAACTCCCATGAGGCATAGCAAGACTCTGACAGCCACAAGTATGACATCCAGAGGCAGAGGCATGATGGGTAGTTTGCAACAGCTGGAGGTCCGCTAATTGCCTATCCCTGCTGTAGAAGATACATACTTCAGCAAATATTGAGCAGCCAGGTACAGAAGAGGAATGCCAGGGTGGAAATTAAAACCTGCCAGTAGATTTGAATTGTCCTCTGGGTTCTTTTTAAGCTGAACTTTAGGCGGACAACTGGACAAATAAAAGAGCTGTTTTACCTGCCAAAGGATTTATGTTTCTGTTGAATGTTGGCCCGTCCATTAGGGGCGCACGGGTGGCACCCCCCCCTATGCGTCTGGCCCCCTAATCTACATACAGGGCAACGGACGCATGGATTCCAATGGGGGGGCTCTAATAGGCTTCAAAAAAGGGTGGTTTCGGAGCACAGAGCACTGCGCTCCGAGCCCACCCAGTTGTGTGACAAAAGCGAATGAATATACGCTATTGCCACTCCGATCCTCCTCCCAGCCAATCAGGAAGTGGGTCCTGAGACCCGTCGCCCGATTGGCTGAAAGGACAGGCGATCCTATTGGACTCCTAGGAGGAGAAGGGAGGAGACGCGATAGAAGCAGCTGCACATCGCCCATCGGAGTGCTGCCCACTGGCAACCTAGATAGGGTAAGTGCGTAGCTGGATGACCAATTGACTGGGGGTTGGGGGGGGCATGGGGTGTTGCTGACGACCGGCCAGGGGGGTGGTTGTTTGCCGCCTCCCCCAAAAACAAAAAACAGCCGCCAGTGTTTCTGTCCATCCATTCCTGCAATTTACATAGCTCTGTCACACAGCCCAGCCTTGGCAGATAAGGACTGCAACACACCTTTCCAATGCAGTGTAAAGCCCACCACCTGCATCAGTGTCATGTCATGTGGTGCTGTTCATTTTGAGTGGCACTCCAGTCCACTGGGGCAACATGTTCTTGTGTGGTATGCATTTTGAATGGGTTCCCCTACTGCAATGCACATGAATGGACAGGTCTGACTGTACTGTTACAGTTCTTGTGTCCCTCCCCCCAGCCTGTGACTGAACAGTGAAAGGAGAAGCAGCAAAATGATGAGCTCATCTCTGTCACTCTGCTCTCTCCTCCTATTAGCATGTTTATTGTTGGCAAATGATCACCACAGCTTGGATGATTGTTGTGCTGCTTCTTTTACTCCCAGTCTTGCCTCTGCTGTAGAGAGGATTGCAAGAGGCCAATACCAAGTCAAATCCTGGTACTTGCTTGCTTTAGAAAAAAAAAAAAATACATTTATTATGTGCTAATGAATACAGATCTGCATTAGTGTCTATTATATCTGGAGTTCAGCTTTAAGGCCGGCTTCACACTGGGGCGGTGCGGGGCGGCGACGGTAAAGCAGCGCTATATTTAGCGCTGCTTTACCATCGTTTTACCCGCGGTATGCGGCCGCTAGCGGGGTGGTTTTAACCCCCGCTAGCGGCCGAAAAAGGGTTAAAAACCTCCGCAAAGCGCCGCTGCGGCGGCGCTTTGCCGGCGGTATCCCCGCGGTCTCCCATTGATTTCAATGGGTAGGAGCGGTATAGGATCGGTGAACACACCGCTCCTTCACCACTCCAAAGATGCAGCTAGCAGGACTTTTTTTTTTACCGTCCTGCTAGCGCACCGCTCCAGTGTGAAAGCCCTCAGGGCTTTCACACTGGAGACACAGCAACAGCTGTTTCGGGTCGGTTTGCAGGCGCTATTTTTAGCGCAATAGCGCCTGCAAACCGCCCCAGTGTGAAAGCAGCCTAAAGTGTAAGTTCACCTTTTCAGAAAAAATGAAAAGGTGATCTAACACCGTACACCCCCCGCCCCGGTCCCTGTTCTACCTAACCCCAGTGGGTGATCAGCTGTTGGTGCCCAAGTAGCGGTCCAGGGATTTGAAATCCCCACACTTCCAGTATGGATCAGAGTGATTCTGATTGGTTAGCGCCAGCACAGGGCATTGCTCTTATCCGTCCACAGAAGCGCTGCAGAAAGAAGGGGGATTTCAAATCCCTGGAATGCTGCTTGGTCTACTTGGGCTGCATGGGCACTGACCGCTTATCACCCACAGAGGTAAGTACAGCAGGGACCGGAGGTGAGTTAAGGGTATAGGTTGTTAGTTCACCTTTTCATTTTTTTCTGAAAAGGTGAACTAACCCTTTAAATATAATAATTATTTTTTTCTGCTGCAAGGTGAAATGGAAAAAATACATATGGGTTGCCCGGCTCTATACGATCTGTTAATCTTACTCAATTTGACAAATACAGAACATTTTTTCCCGTTTAAATTCTCCCCATTTTCTCAGCCTATTTGCAGCTGTAATTCTCCCTGATATTCAGGTGACAGGGAGATACCTGACAGTTTATTGTTTTCTTTCATTTCTTACCGATGGCCATATCTCCTGCCGCCACCTGCTAAACTATGAGTGACGGTGATTGTTGTGTCCCCAGACTTGTTTCCAGCGGAAAATGATGTTCCTAGGCCTGGGATTGGTGAGAAGTACAAGGAGTTAACCCGTTAACCCCTTTGGGTCCTAATTCTGCCTATTTTTGCACAACAAATGAAGACTACGTTTATTAGAAATTGCGTTTGCTGTAAAAGTCTGATGTGGGGGGGGGGGGTAGTACCAGACCTATAGAAGTGCGAATAGGTTTTGATGGATATACAATGGAGTGCGGTTTCCTTCCAGGAAGCAGATTCACAGTGAAGGTGTAATGCGGGGGTCTTCAAACTATGGCCCTCCAGTTGTTCAGGAACTACAATTCCCATCATTCCTAGTCATGTCTATGTATGTCAGAGTTTTACAATGCCTCATGGGATGTGTAGTTCAGCAACAGCTGGAGGGCCGTAGTTTGACGATCCCTGGTGTAATGTATGTGGACCATGTGCTGGTCCTAGACTGCTTCCTCTGATCATGCACACAAAAAGTCTTTTTGAAACATTTATTGGTAAAAGAATCAAAATCAGTTGACATGTTTCAGGGGAACCAGAAAAAGAAGCATCACACCAAAAGATAAGACTTTATTTATTAGCTTGTACTAAAACTTTTTTTTTTTTTTATTATTATCACTTACCTAGGTGGATCTGCCCCCTGCCATCTCTAATGCCCCGTACACACGGTCGGAAATTCCAACGGAAAATGTCCGATCGGACCATGTTGTCGGAAAATCCGGCCGTGTGTGGGCTCCATCGGAAAAAATTTGAGATCCTGCTCTCAAATTTTCCGACAACAAAATCCGATCTGACTTTTTCCGATCGTGTGTAGAGAATTCCGACTGACAAAGTGCTACGCATGCTCAGATCAAACTACGAGACCAAAGCTATTGGCTACTAGCCTCTACGTAGTTCCGTCGTACGCAACAAACGTCACCACGGTCAGAATGATCGGATTTTTCGACAACTTGTCCGACCGTGTGTATGCAACACCAGTGTCGGACAAAATCCGACCGTGTGTATGGGGCATAAGGTTGAGAACTGAGCAATCAAACACCGTTGATCGCTCTGCTCTCCCCGCCGCTCTGCAACACACACACACCCCTCCCTGCTCACTGGATGGCTGGTCTGTGGAGGGGGTGGGACCGCCTGGCTCAGGCTCTCAACAGCTCGCTGAGCCGGGTGCCGGTCCAGGCATCTGGGTGGATCCTGACCATATGGTCGTGATGGTTCCCCAGCCAGGACTGGCTTTGTGACGCCATCTGACAGCGGGTTTCAGCCTGCTGAAAACGGGTCACAGGAGTGCAGAACGAACTGCACCCCTGTGATCCTTAGAAGTACAATCAAAAAACCTTTGGCTGTACTTCTCCTTTAATATAAAAAAAAAAAAAATTAATTTCAACTCTTCTATGCTTTGGTCTGCTGCTCCTTCTTTAGTTTGTGTTTTTTTTTTTTCTGGGAACCTGCTGGGTTACCCACTGGAGGGTTAGTACTGTTTGCTGTGAGCAGCCTAACCCGAGACTGTGAGCTCTTCCAATGTTTTTACCCTCTCGCTATTTTGTACAAACCTACATTAAAGTCCCAGCTCCTCTTGGCCACCATTAGACTACTAGTTCCCTGGCTGTCTAACGCCTGATCTGGATGGCTGTTACAGGTCAGAGACTGAGAAAGCATTGAATGATATCTCCTGTATTTCTCTCAAAACAGGTTCACTTTAAAGGCTCACAACCAACACTGTGTAGTATTGGCAATGTGTTGCAGGGCAGCAGAGTGACTGAATGGTTAGATATTCTGCCTAGCAGTGCCCGGGGTCATCGGTTCTAATCCCAATCACGACACTAACTGTATGATCTGCAGGCAAGTTTCCTCCAGACTTTCTATTACACTCCAAAGACAAGTCGGCTCATGCCTAAATTGGTTCTAGTATGTAGGCTTGTGTGGTAGGTAAGAGTGTAAGCTCCTTATGCATACACTGTCCGTGCAATATAAATACCACCAATTGGCTGTTATGACTTGTTGCCTGGATCAGCACCATGGAGAGCGGAAACTTTCCCATTGATTCTACAAGAGCACAGGCGTTATTTCATAACAAGCTGCACAACATTCTGAAGTACCCAATCAGGCCGATAACACTTGTTGATCTCGTAGCGATGGGTTCAAGCGTTTATTGCCCTGCGCGTCATATGATTAAATTCAACACTGTGTATCTGTGTGCTTAGCTCCTTATTTTCCTAAGAAAAATAGCGTAGATGATTTAATTAGAAGCCCAGGGAGGGTGTAGGGAGCCCCGTCGGCGCACAGCTTTATCATCCCTGAAATAGTTAAAGCCATTATTTGTTTTGCTTTCATCTGGAGCGAGTTCTTTTATGTTTTTTTTTTTTTTTTTTTTTTTTTACGATTTAACCCAAGCCCTGAACTTTGTACAGCTCTCTGACACCACCCAGTGGCCAAAGCTTGTCATTTGTTTTCTTGTTTATTTCCTCCAAGCCCTATCGGCATGTGGGCAGGCATTATACAGCTTTTTTCATGCCTGCTTGTAAATAAGCTTTTCTGAAAGCTGAACAGTTTTCTGTGCGAATGCCATTTTCCTTTCCGTGAGGTTTGTGTGCATACTTTGTGTGCGAGTGTGTGTGTATGTGTGTGTGTATATATATATATATATATACATATTTATATATTTATATCTATATCTATATATATATATATATATATATATATATATCTGTATATATAAAATTTACACACAAACACAAGGTGTCTGGATCCATAGGGATCAAATTGTTATCCTGCTACAGTATTTATATAGTGCCAACAGTTTGTGGAGCGCTTCCCAATTTAAAGGGAGACAGTACAATTACAATATAGCTCAAAATAGTTAAAGGATTAGGGGGGCCCTGCTCATGGAGCTTACAATCTAAAAGGGAGCGGGAGGTAATACAAAATATAGTATCTGTGGTGTAATTAATATGCCCCTTTCACATGGACGGACCGATCAGGTCCAGCTGTCAGCTTTTCAGGCGGGCCTGATCGGACCAGCCATTGCTCTCTCTGGAGTGGTGGATGTCAACGAACATGTGTCTATTGACACCCGCCAACATTTGATTCCATCCGATCCTGTCCACTAAGGGCCAGTTCACACCATATGCAGTCCAGTGCCTTTTTTTTTTGCATCAAAAAGGCATAGAAAGTAGGTTATATGGTTTTCAATGGCATAGTTCACACCAGTGTGGTCAGTTCCAGTGCGTTTCAGGTCCAGAAAAAAAAAGTAGAACATGCTGCATTTTTTCTGCACTGGACTGTACTGGAACGCTGTAAAACGCATCAAAAATGCACTGGAACGCACCGGAACGCACCTAAATGCACCAAAAACGCACTGCAACACACTTGTCCTTATTTAAGGTTAAGAAAAAAGAGGGGGGAAAAAAAAAAGCACTGGACTGCATCAAAAACGTACTGGAACGCATCAAATACGCATATGCAGAAAATCACCTGAAACGCATCCGGACTTCGTTTCTATGGTGTGAACTGGCCCTTAAAGTAGATGTTCCCCATCCATCTGTCGGATCAGATGACGGCCAGATGGAAACCGACAGCAGTCCATTTTCATCTGCAAGCCCATAGAGGACAGAGGGCTGTGTCTTTCCGCTCTGCATTAGTGGGGTTTACACAGACCTGTCATCCGCCTGCTCAGTGGGGATCAGCGGAGACATGCCCTGCTGAGCAGGTGGATCCGCAGGTGGACTGCGCCAATGTGAAACCTTAGAAATTATTAGAAGTCATCATCCCCATCCTTATAACTTGGATGTGGTCCAGGATTGGTACAGTGCTGGCACGGGCAGACATGTGGGGGATTTGATTTACTAAAACCAGAGAGTGCAAAATCTGGTGTAGATGTATAGAAACCAATTGGCTTCCAGCTTGTTCAATTAAGCTTTGACAATGAAACCTGGAAGCTGATTGGTGTCTGATTGGTGTCTATGCAATCCCCATGGATTATCCTGAGTGGTTCTTACCACAGTGGGAATTAATGGTGTTTATCATTGAGATGAAATGAGGCTTCATCAATGTAAGAGTCAACCGGCACAATGAATGTTACTGGAAAACAACCCAGACTCAGAGGCTGATGGATCATTTTAAAACTGATGCACGAGTTATGTTGGGGGCAGAGATATTTGGTGAGAGATATAATGGGGACTTAACTGTACGTTACAACCTCATCGTGTTTCTCTGTTGGATGGCTTTCCTTTGTTGGAAGGACACACAGTGAGGGGAAAAAATTATTTGATCCCCTGCTGATTTTGTACGTTTTCCCACTGACAAAATATAGATCAGTCTATAATTTTATTGGTAGGTTTATTTTAACAGTGAGAGACAGACTAACAACAAAAATATCCCAAATAACGCATTTCAAAAAAGTTATAAATTGATTTTCATTTTAATGAGTGAAATAAGTATTTGACTCCTTCGCAAAACATGACTTGGTACTTGGTGGCAAAACCCTTGTTGGCAATCACAGAGATCAGACGTTTCTTATAGTTGGCCACCAGGTTGGCACATCTCAGGAGGGATTTTGTCCCAATCCTCTTTGCAGATCCTCTCCAAGTCATTAAGGTTTCGAGGATGACGTTTGGTAACTCGAACCTTCAGCTCCTTCCACATATTTTCTGTGGGATTAAGGTCTGGAGACTGGCTAGGCCACTCCTCAATCTTAATGTGCTTCTTCTTGAGCAACTCCTCTTTTTTTGAGTTGGCCGTTTGTTTTGGGTAATTTTCATGCTGGAATACCCATCCACGACCCATTATCAATGCCCTGGCTGAGGGAAGGAGGTTCTCACCCAAGATTTGACGGTACATGGTTCCATCCATCGTCCCTTTGATGTGTTGGAGTTGTCCTGTCCCCTTAGCAGAAAAACACCCCCAAAACATAATGTTTCCACCTCCATGTTTGACGGTGGGGATGGTGTTCCTTGGGCCATAGGCAGCATTCCTCCTCCTCCAAACATGGCAAATTGAGTTGATGCCAAAGAGCTCGATTTTGATCTCATCTGACCAGAACACTCAATACTGGTGTGAGACTGCTAGCCAGGCCTTCTCGGCCAACATCAGTGCCTGACCTCACAATAACGCTTCTGGAAGAATGATCAAATATTCCCATAGACACACTCCTAAACCTTGTGGACAGCCTTACCAGAAGAGTTGAAGCTGTTATAGCTGCAAAGGGTGGGCCTACTCAATTTTGAACCGTATGGACTAAGGCCCCTTTCACACCTATATCGCTAAAAATAGCACCTGTAATGCGCCTGAAAAAAGCAGGTCCTTTAACTCCAGTGTGAAAGCCGGAGGGCTTTCACACTGGAGCATGCGCTAGCAGGACGGTAAAAAAAGTAGGCAGCATCTTTGGAGCGGTGTGTTCACCGCTCCTACCCATTGAAATCAATGGGACACCGCGGTAATACCGCCAGCAAAGCGTCGCTGCAGCGGCGCTTTGCGGGGGGTTTTAACCTTTTTTTGGCCACTAGCGGGGGTTAAAACCACCCCGCTATCGGCCGTATACCACGGCTAAAACGACTGTAAAGTAGCGCTAAATATAGCGCTGCTTTACCGCCACCGTCCCAGTGTGAAACCGGCCTAAGACTGGGATGCCATTAAAGTTCATGTGCGTGTAAAGGCAGGTGTACCAATTTTTTTGGGAACAGTGTATGTATGTATTTGTTTGCCCGCAGTTTAGCGGCATAGTATAGGACCTTCTAAGGATGCTCAATTCAGATTGGTCCACATATGTCTGACTGAAATGGGATTCTCTTTGTAAATAGAAAGTGGCTGTACTTTTTTTATATGGTGTTACATAATGCTGACATTATAGCAAAAGTAGTGCTTGGAGAGCCCTTTAATTTTCTAGTTCAATACAAAAACGTTTTTTATAGATATTAATCTGTTCATTGAGTGCCGCTCTCCTTCGTTACAATGGGATGTTGTTCATCGTCTACGCAGATCAATAGATACATTTTAGCGGATTGCACCCTCTGCTCAGCTGCTTCCCGATTACCGTTTCCCCAGAATGACATTTCACTTTTTTTTTTTACACCACATTAAAATAGAACATCCTTCAGCTGCATCCCGAGCAGCAGTGCTCAGAATCAAAGTTATAAAATATTAAATCGGCATTAATTGCAGACTCCACACAGGCTAACGGCAGGCGAGGGAGAGAGCGAGAAAGAGCAGAGCGCACATCCTTCTTCCTCCCAGACTTCTGGCTTTTAACAAATGCTGTGGAGAGTAATAGGAAAGCAGACAGGTATGATTGAAGTGCGGTTTTCAGCTCTCCGTTGTTTATGGAAAGACGATGAGTATGCTTTAATGGGTGCAAATCAACCACAATGACTTATGGGGGAAGATGTTAAATCTTCTCGAATTCTGAGTTCTGATTCTGAGTGAAAAAAAAAAGGAATTTCGCATGACGAGCATCTAGATTGAGTTTGGGGGATGGTATGAAAAAATGGGAATTTAAACATATCTAAGCCCAAAAACACAAATGTAATCTATTGCAGTTTTTTTTTTTTTTATTTATTTCCACCTGGTGATCCTGCTAGTAACACACTTTTAGGCCTAGGATCTCCAAAGTACGGCCTTCCAGCTGTTGTGGAACTACACGTCCCATGAGGCATTGTAAAGCTCTGACGTTCACAGACATGACTAGGCATGATGGGAAATGTAGTTCCTAAATAACTGGAGGGCCATAGTTTGGAGACCCCAGGCCTAGGGTGCCAAGGGGGATGTGGCAAAATTAGGTTTCGCCTAGTGTGTCAAAAATCCTTGCGCCAGCCATTGTCACAGTAGAGCCAAGGAGAGCTGCAGGGTTGGATGAGGGCAGAGATCCATGTGTATGCATCCAGAGGGGAGAAATGTGCAGGCAAGTAGTGGTGTGAGTGTGTCTGTCCAAAATCCAGGAAGTGAACAAGCAGCAGCTTCAGCTGCACACTGTTCACTGCATCCCATGATGAGAGTCAGCAGACTATAGACAGACAAGTGATTTAGGGGACATGTATGTAGTCAGTGCTGGGCAGAGTAGAACATCCAGTGATCTGATGATAACCTGTCTCAGGCTAGTGCATGAGATATGTAAATCACCTGTCACTCACAGCAAGGGGGCGTTTTTGACAAAGTTTTCAAGACTTAGAGAAATCTTGACAAACTGAACAATAAAAGACAATTGCTCAGGGCTCGAGTAAATCTGTGTGGCAAGACTGGGCTCAAATGAAAGGAAATCTTATTCTTTACATTATGACATCAAATAAATGAAAATAAATTTGGGTTTACATACACTTTAAGTTCATCTTTTCACAAAACAATTAATTCATTGAGGGAACCATGAATGCCAACATGTACTGTGACCTACTGAAGCCCCTCCCTTCAAAGACTGGGCCGCAGGGCAGTATTCCAACATAACAACCCCAAACACACCTCCAAGACCACTGCCTTGCTAAAGAAGCTGAGGGTAAAGGCAATGGATTGGCCAGGCATGTCTCCAGATCTAAACCCTATGGAGCATCTGTGGGGCATCCTCAAATGCAAGGTGGAAGAGCACAAAGTCTCTAACATCCACCAGCTCTGTGCTGTTGTCATGGAGGAGTGGAAGAGGACTCCAGTGGCAACCTGTGAAGCTCTGGTGAACTCCATGCCCAAGAGGGTTAAGGCAGTGCTGGAAAATAATGGTGGCCACACAAAATATTAACACTTTGTGCCCAATTTGGAAATTTTTACTTGGGGGTGTACTCACTTTTGTTTCCAGCGGTTTAGACATTAATGGCTGTGTGTTGTTATTTTGAGGGGACAGCAAATTTACACTGTTATACAAGCTGTACACTCACTACTTTACATTGTAGCAAAGTGTAATTTCTTCAGTGTTGTCACATGAAAAGATAGAATAAAATATTTACAAAAATGTGAGGGGTGTACTCACTTTTGTGAGAAACTGTATGTGAAGGCAGGGCAGGCTCAACATATTTTATTTTTTGGAGGGTGGGAAATTTTAAGTGCTTGGGTGTTAATTTTGTCTGTTTTATTTCACTAAAACTTTATATTACTGGGGACCATGCTAATTTTTGAAATATTGCTTATAATAAAATGAGACATCAGGGGTCTTTTAAACCCCTGATGTCTCACCTGCTCTCTATTGAAGCTAGTGAAGCACAGATCATGTTCCATTAGCTTCTTCCTCGGCCACAGTGGCTTGGGAAAATGATAGCAGGAGCCAGAAGTGACGTTATGCAAGTCACTTGTGGGATCTCGCTAGGTAAGGGGGGATTAGCAAATGAACATTCACTGGTCTCCCTCCTCTATTTACTGATGCCAACCATGCAGGCACTGGGGCCAATAGGTGGGACAAGGAAGCCTGGCAGACTGGGGGCGGGTTGCACTTCCGGAGGTCTGTGAAAGCGATGAGGCAGCTCTAGAGCTTTCTTCTGAATTGGTTTGTGAGATATACAAACACTGTATGTAAAACCTCCCACTGCCACCAAAGTATGATATAAGTCAGTGGCAGTAAAAGGGTTAAAGAGACTTTGTCACGTATCCCATGCAGTGACAATGTCTCTGCAAAGGCCTCCCCCCTTATACTTGCTCTACCTGTGCTCCCCCACATTTTCTGAGAATACCGGCCACGTTGGGTGTCGGGGAGCATGTGATCTCCTTTGTGAAGGTGCCTAGGTACCAGTCACTAGTCCCATGCACATGGGGGGTGCTGACCCCTTCATTCCTCCCGGGGTCACCAACACAGTAGTTTTCAAAGCAGGCTGCAGACGGGCAAAATGTTGCAAGGGAGCGCAGGTAAGGTGAGTATATGGAGGTCAGCGGATGCTGTTTGCAGCGATGCGCAGGTAACAACCTCTCCTAAGGCATTACCGTATCCCACTGCGGAGCGATGTCTGTGGATTATGACCCCATGCACTGCCATACTGGATAAACCACACTACATTAATGTATTCACTGTACCAATTTGTCTCCGTTCAGAGTCATCACATCACTAAGATCCTCTATAGCCCGTTACCACACACAGTGCTCAAATTACAGCAGCAAACCCCTCGGAGAATGTGCGCGCACAGTTTACACTGTAATTATGATGTTTGCTATAAATCATCATTATTTCTACAGATATGACACAATGTAAAAGCGAGAGCAGATAGATTTTTATAACCGCTCCAAGCTTTGTGTTACATCTGAAATGCGCTGTGTTAAAGCGTCACTCTAGCCAAACCAAAAAGTATATACTTGGAATAATGTGAACTGTGCTACAAGCTTGAAAGGCACACATTTATATTTAACAGATTTTTGATCCAGGGGGTTTTCTGATCAAGATTTTACATTTTTTCTCTTTTTGGAGCATTTGGATCATGTAGCGGTTATGCACACGAGCGGATTTTCCATCGGAAAAAACATCCAAGTCCAAAACATCCAAGTCCGCTCAAGCTTGGCTTGCATACACACGGTCACACAAAAGTTCTCTGAACTTTTGGCCATCAAGAACGCAGTGACGTACAACACTATGACGAGCCGAGAAAATTAAGTTCAATGCTTCCGAGCATGCGCCAAATCATTAACATGATGGTGGTGTAAGGCTCGGTTCACATTACTGAAGTGCGACTTTGATGCGAATAACAGTGCAATTATGTGGTGTGACTTTGATGTAACTTTGCACATTCTATAGGGCCAAGTCACACTGTAAATCACACCAAAGTAGTGCAGGAACTTTTTTCCAAAATGCCACCGTTCTGAGTCACATTGATTAGAACTGACACCATTGAAAACAATGATATTTCCCTTGTCATGCAATGCTGTGCGACTCAAGTTGCATCAGAAGTTGCACTAGTGTGAACCAGTCCTAAATCTAAACACAAGACTACCACACACTCCCAGCAGTAGGTTCCTGAACGATCTACCTTATACCTCAGAGCTGGTTCTGCACTGCCTCTCTGTGTGTGGGTGCAGCTCCCTTGGCAGAGGAGCAGGGCATTGCTTTTACATGTCAGAACTGCCCTCGATGACTGGTGGAGGAAGATTCAAGACGCAGAAGGAGAGGAGAAGGAAGCACAAATCCACACATTGAAGCAGAAGCAGGGAGGTTTTTGCACTACAGGTGCTTAGGTACAGCTTCCTCTCCAGCAAGTAGAACAGTGAGCAGCACAGTAGAGACATCACCAAATGTCACTCCAATGCCAGCAGACAGAGGAACCAGTGTCTAAGATCTCAACCTTACAGATATACAACTATGAGGCTTAAGGCACGGGAAGTACACTGCTAGTGATTAGGGGGAGTTCAAAGTAAAAGGTGTGATTGTCGATATACTGCTTAAGCACACTTAACATTTCTATCTGTTCCCTATAATTTCAAAAATCTTCACTTTTTGAGTTCAGATCCACCTTAAAGAAGGCCAGACGTCCACAAGTTCTTGATGTAGTTTAGTCAGCTGCTAAAATACAGTTCTAAAATTATTTTAAAGCTCTGGGTTTTCCAGCACATCTAGAAAAGTAATTTGCGTTCTTTATGTATGTGGATAGTGTGTTGTGTTCCCCACTGTAGCCATATGTGTGAGCGCTACCACTGATTAAATTAGCAGCTTAACTAGAATCTTAGCTGTTAATTGCCGTGTACTTCCTAATGTGCTGCACAAATTGGGTAACCATTCCATTTTCATTTTATAACTTATTTATGAAGACGTTATGCAGACACGTGAAGAATATTAATGGGTCATGTTTAAGGGAGTCTATATTCAAATGTTAGCAAAGAGTGTTGTCTGGGGTGAGTTTATAAAGTCTAATGGAAGGACTGAAATGCTTCCTTGAGAAAAGGTCTATCCAGGTTCCCTTCAATGCTAGCCATGTGTCTAAGGTCCTAAGCCAGTGGTTCTTAACCTCAGTCCTCATTACCCCCCCACCAGGCCATGTTTGCAGGCTTTCCTTTTCCCTTGCACAGGTGCTTTAAATCTAAGTCAATGGCTTGGTATTTTTGACAGCTATTTTATCTAAGGGAAATTCCCAAAACATGGCCTGGTGGGGGGTAATGAGGACTGAGGTTAAGAACCACTGTCCTAATCCTTACTATGTGATCTCTGAGGAGAGAGGGTCAATGTTTAGACGGGCATAATAAAAGTGTATGGCCCTTACATGTGTGGGAATCTAAACACACATATGTAAGGCTGCATCTTCTTTTAGGAAAAGTAATAATTTCAGTGGTTTTGTTACTGTATGGATTAGATTTGTAGATGCTTTACATTTTAATAAAAAAAAAAAACTGCTGGGGGAGATAGAAAGTTAAGTGCATCATATTTTTGGAGTAGTACTGAAAATGTACAAGTGCATCACTTATGTTTTGAATGACCTCTGAATAATTTTTTTCATCAAAAAGACCCCTTTCACACTGGGGCGTTTTTCTGGCGATTTAGCGTTAAAAAAGGCGCCTGTAAAACGCTTGAAAGAATCCTCATCTGCAATTCCAATGTGAAAGCCCAAGTGCTTTAAGAGCCCTTTCACACTGCCAGCATCCGAAAAACACTCGTAAAGCGCTGCTTAAACTAGCGGCACTTTACCAGCATTTTTCGAGCGCTAGTGGGGCGCTTTTAACCCCTGCTAGTGGCCAAAAAGGGTTAAAAGCGCCCAACAAAGCGCTGCTGCTGCTACAAGCGCTTTTCAGGCGTTTTTCAGACGCTCCCCATTGATTTCAATGGGAAGAGGCGCTTTAGGAGCGGTGTATTCACCGCTGCAAAGAAGCTGCTTGCAGGACTTTTTTTGAGGCCCCGCCAACGCAGCGCCTCAGTGTGAAAGCACTCGGGCTTTCACATTGGGATTGCAGTTGCAGCTTCTTTCAGGCGCTTTACAGGCGCTTATTTTAACGCTAAAGCGCCTGAAAAAAGCCATAGTGTGAAAGGGGTCTCGGTGTGAAAGCACTCAGGCTTTTACATTGGGATTGCAGTTGCGGCTTCTTTCAGGCACTTTATAGGCACTTTTTTTAACACTAAAGCGCCTGAAATACGCCCCAGTGTGAAAGGGGTCAAAATGTCAACCTAACCAGTTCTGTTGAGTAAGGTCCCTTTCACATGGGGCAGACCCTGTTTAGATCAGCAGAGGATTTGTCTGCCAATCCCCCGGTGATCGGAGCAGAGCGGGCGGATGACAGGTCCGTGTCCACTCAGTTTCTAAAAAGCAGACATGGACAGAGCCCGCTCTGCTCTATGGGCAGCTGGATGTAAAAGGATTTTGCTGTCTGTTTACAACCAACTGACCTCTGATCCGATCCTATGCGCCTAGACGGAGGGGACTGGAGTTGGCAGTGGGAGAAAAAAATATCCTGGTGTCAGTGGGAGTAAACAATGCCCGATTATTGGTATTGGGGGCAAGTAATAGTGCCCCATCGTTGGTGTCAGTGGGAGGAATAGTGCCCCATCATTGGTGTCAGTAGGAGAAATAGTCCCCCATTATTGATATCAATGGGAGGAATAGTGCCTCAGCGTTGGTGTCAGTGGGAGGAATAGTCCCCCATTATTGATATCAATGGGAGGAATAGTGCCCCATTGTTGGTGTCAGTGGGAGGAACTATGCCCCACTGTTGGTGACAGTGGGGGTAATAGCGCCTCAGGGGCAACAAAGGACTGCAGTTTGGAGACCACTGTACTAAACCTTTGATGCAGAATTTTCACTTTTCTGTGGAGCACAGCTGCATTCAGGTGCAACAAAAAATCTATGCATTACAGATCTGAATGCAGCATATTTTGTGCCCATATGTAATGAGCCCTTATTGTCTTAGTGGGGTATATTTGCATTCGTATGGGTTTTTCATACCTTCTAATGAAAATGTAGAAAACCTGCATGGCAATTAGTTGTTTTTACATACATTGGGGAAAATAATTATTTGATCCCCTGCAGATTTTGTACGTTTGCCCACTTACAAAGAAATGAAGGGTCTATAATTGTTATCATACAGTGAGAGAAAAAAGTATTTGATCCCCTGCTGATTTTGTACGTTTGCCCACTGACAAAGAAATTATCATTTTATAATTTTAATGGTAGGTTTATTTTGAGAGACAGAATAACACAAATATCCAGCATTTCAAAAAAGTTATAAATTGATTTGCATTTTAATGAGTGAAATAAGTATTTGACCCCTTCGCAAAATATGACTTAGTACTTAGTGGCGAAACACTTATCGGCAATCACAGAGGTCAGACATTTATTATAGTTGGCCACCAGGTTTGCGCACATCTCAGGAGGGATTTTGTCCCAATCCTCTTTGCAGATCCTCTCAAAGTCATTAAGGTTTCGAGGCTGACGTTTGGTAACTCGAACCTTCAGCTCTCTCCACATATTTTCTATGAGATTTTGGGTCATTGTAATGCTAGAATACCCATCCACGACCCATTTTTAATGTACATGGCCTCATCCATCGTCCCTTTGATGCAGTGAAGTTGTCCTGTCCCCTTAGCAGAAGAACACCCCCAAAGCATAATGTTTCCATCTCCATGTTTAAAGGTGGGGATGGTGTTCTTGGGGTCATAGGCAGTATTCCTCCTCCTCCAAACACGTCGAGTTGAGTTGATGCCAAAGAGCTTGATTTTGGTCTGATCTGACCACAACACTTTCACCCAGTACTCCTCTGAATCATTCAGATGTTCATTAGCAAACTTCAGACGGGACTGTACATGTGCTTTCTTGAGCAGGGGGACCATGCGGGCCCTGCAGGATTTCAGTCCTTCACAGTGTAGTGTGTTACCAATTGTTTTCTTGGTGACTATGGTCCCAGCTGCCTTGAGATCATTGACAAGATTCTCCAGTGTAGTTCTGGGCTGATTCCTCACTGTTCTCATGATCATTGAAACTCCACGAGGTCAGATCTTGCATGGAGCCCCAGACCGAAGGAGATTGACAGTTATTTTGTGTTTCTTCCATTTGCGAATAATCTCACCAACAGTTGTCACCCTTTCACCAAGCTGTTTGGCGATGGTCTTGTAGCCCATTCCAGCCTTGTGTACGTCTACAATCTTGTCCCAGACATCCTTGGACAGCTCTTTGATCTTGGCCATGGTGGAGAGATCGGAATCTGATTGCTTCTGTGGACAGGTGTATTTTATACAGGTAACAAGCTGAGATTAGGAGCACTCCCTTTAAGAGAGTGCTCCTAATCTCAGCTCATTACCTGTATAGAATTCACCTGGGAGCCAGAAACCTTGCTGATTAATAGGGGATCAAATACTTATTTCACTTATTAAAATGCAAATCAATTTATAACTTTTTTTAAATGCGTTTTTTTGGATATTTTTATTGTTGTTCTGTCTCTCATTGTTAAAATAAACCTACTATTAAAATTCTAGACTGATCATTTCTTTGTCAGTGGGCAAATGTACAAAATCCTCAGGGGATCAAATACTTTTTTCCCTCTAGGTGTATTTTAAATGCTAGAGACAGAATATCAACCAAAAATCCAGAAAAATCACATGATACAGATGTTATAACTTGAGTTGCAGTTCCGTGAGTAAAATAAGTATTTGATCCCCTACCAACCAACAATAATAAGAAGGTTCTCCTAACGAGAACTCGTTATGTGTTGTGGCAGAGCAAGGCTCTGTCCCTATTGAATCAGTGCCCGGATTACAGTAAAGTGCCCATCAGTGCCACCAATCTGTGCCCATTAGTGATGCCGGTCACTGCTGCCTTTCAGTGTCCATCAGTGCCTGCTCATCAGTGCTGCCTATACATTCCACCTATCAGTGCCCATCAGTGCCACATATCAGTGCGGCATATTAGTGCTGCCTCATTAGTGTCCATAAGTGGCGCCTCATCAGTGCAAACTATCAGTGCCGCCTCATCAGCGCCCATCAGTGAAGGAGAAAAATTACTTATT
>CM053032.1:48849234-48993580 GCA_028564925.1 Lithobates sylvaticus
CGTATATCTGTTCCCCCTCTGTACCCCACTACACGTCTGTTTTTTCCCCCCCCCACACCACCCACAATATCTGTTCCCCTCTGTAACATCTGTCCCCCCCCAAACTCACGGATCGGATCGTTGCTCGGATCAGAGTCACGGATCGGATCATTTTTCGGATCAGCAAATAATAATTGAATTTGCAAAAACCTGTGAAAATTCCACCACCATAAAACCCCCACTTGTAATATCGCACAATCTCTCCCCCACAATCTCCACGTCATCTCCCCCACTGTAATATTGGCTGATTATGGCTGGGTACGGCTGTTGTATTGCATGGCTGGGTACAGCTGGGCATTATGCACGTTATCTGCCGAGTATGGCTGGGTATACCGTGTATTGCAGAGTATTGCAGAGTATTGCTGGGTATTACCAAGTATTGCAGAGTATGGCAGAGTATGGCAGAGTATTGGCAGGGTATGGCAGAGTATGGCTGGGTGGCAGAGTATTGGCAGGGTGTTGCAGAGTATTGGCAGGGTTGTTGGCAGAGTATTGGCAGGGTGTTGCAGAGTATTGGCAGGGTATTGCAGGGTATTGGCATGGTATTGGCAAGGGTGTATTGCAGAGTATTGGCAGGGTATTGCAGGAGTATAGGCAGGGTGTTGCAGAGTATTGGCATGGTGTGGCAGGTGTTGCAGAGTATTGCAGGGTTGGCTGGGTATTGCAGAGTATGGCAGAATATGGCTATTGCAGAGTATTGGCAGGGTGTTGCAGAGTATTGGCAGGGTGTTGCAGAGTATTGCAGAGTATTGGCATGGGTGCCGAGAATTTGCAGAGTATTGGCAGGGTGTTGCAGAGTATTGGCAGGGTGTTGCAGAGTATTGGCAGGGTGCTGCAGGTATTGACAGGTGTTGCAGAGTATTGGCAGGGTGTTGCAGAGTATTGGCATGGTGTTGCAGAGTATTGCAGGGTATTGCAGAGTATTTGGCGAGTATTGGCTGGGTTTGCAGAGTATTTGCAGAGTTGGCAGGGTGTTGCAGATGTATTGGCAGGGTGTTGCAGAGTATTGGCAGGGTGTTGCAGAGTATTGGCAGGGTGTTGCAGAGTATTGGCATGGTGTTGCAGAGTATTGGCATAGTGTGGCAGGGTGTTGCAGAGTAATTGCAGGGTGTTGCAGAGTATTGACAAGGTGTTGCAGAGTATTGGCAGGGTATTGCAGAGTATTGGCAGAGTAGTGGCAGGGTATTGCAGAGTATTGCTGGGTATTGCCGAGTATTGGCTGGGTATTGCCGAGTATTGGCAGGGTATTGCAGAGTATTGGCAGGGTGTTGCAGAGTATTGCAGAGTATTGGCAGGGTATTGCAGAGTATTGGCAGGGTATTGCAGAGTATTGGCTGGGTATTGGCGGGTAATTGCAGAGTATTGCAGATAATGGCTGGGTATTACAGAGTATTGCAGAGTATTGGCTGGGTATTACGGGGTATTGCAGAGTATGGCTGGGTATGGCAGAGTATTGCAGAGTATGGCTGGGTAGTACGGGGTATGGCAGAGTATGGCAGAGTATGGCTGGGTATGGCAGGGTGTTGCAGTATTGCAGAGTATTGGCAGTGGCTGGGTATTGGCATGAGTGTTAGTATTGGCAGGGTTATTGGGTATTGGCAGGGCAGAAGTATTGGCTGCCGGGTATTGGCAGAGTATGGTGTTGCAGAGTAAATTGGCAGGGTATGGCAGAGTATTTGGCAGGGTATTGCAGAGTATTGCTGGGTATCGCTAGGTATTGGCTAGGGTATTACCGAGTATGCAGATGTATTATTGCAGAATATGGCTGGGTATGTATTGCAGGGTATTGGCAGGGCAGTTGCAGAGTATTGGGCAACGGGGGTAGCCGCAAGTTGCAGAGTATTGGCAGGTGTTGCAGAGTATTGCAGAGTATTGGCAGGGTAGTTGCAGAGTATTGGCAGAGTATTGCAGAGTATTGGCAGGGTAATTGCAGAGTATTGGCAGGGTATGGCTGGGTATTGCAAGTATTGCAGTATTTGGCTGGTATTGTTGCAGATATTGGCATGGTGTTGCGAGAGTATAGGCAAGTATAGCAGGGTATTGGGCTGTATTGCATAGTAAATGGCCAGGAATGTGAGGATTGGGCTTTGCTGCCATCCATCTCTCGCTTCTCCACTGTACAGATCTGTACACAGAGGGGAGAGAGGAACCGCGTCATCTGACGCCGTTTGTTTACAAGTGATCGCTGCTCCGTCATTTGACGGAGCAATCACATAGTAAACGCCGATGGGAGCACCAAGATGGCCGCCGCTCCGGAGCTAGGCGGAGGCTGCGGACCATCGGGTGCAGGCCGGACAGGCCTAAGTTCCGCATGCCCTTTCCTACCGTTCGCGTGCGGTAATTGCAGTAAACACCGCCCCAGTAAATGGGAACGGCGTTCCCGCAAGGGTGGAAGAGTAGATCAGGTTAGATTACTCGTACCCTCTAAAGTAAAACCATCGTTACGTAGACGCTGTTGTGGGCAGAGGGATTTATTCAGAATTTTTTGTCTTAACATGTGGTCCACCCTACAGTATATGGTTCTATACATAATATGTATAAACTATTTAGATTTGTTCACAGGTATAGTTTGATTTGTATGGAATATATCGGGTACTGAAGTGTGTTGCTATTTCAAAGGTACATGCAATTTTAAGGCTTTGACATGTTGGGCATTTATTTACTCGGTGCAACCTCATCTTTTAGATTTTTCCAAAAAAGAAAATTGCAATAATGGATTTGTGTGCCCTGAAATTAACTTTAGTGTATTTTTTACTAACATTTTGCATTTTAGAAACCATTGTAATAATATCACGTGACATCAACAATGAAAACTATTACTATTTTATTCTAAAGGGTGTCTACTCTCAGAAAATACATGACATAGGTAGGACATAAGCCCAGTAACCCCGATAACCTTTTACCATGACCTGGACCCTCCAACCCCTTTTAACAAACGAGTCGACTAAGGTGTGGAGTAAATGGCAGCCGGCCTTTTATTAACAAAATATAAAGTTAAACAAATAACATTTAAATGTAACCGTCAACTTCAAAATCTTTCAAATGGGTCATGGGTAGGGGAAACAACAAACCACTGGTCACTGTAAACAACTTCTTTGAAATTTGAACTCTTGCCTCCAGTCGGAAACCCCCTGACTCTGAGGCGTGGGTACCAAGCCATCACAGTGACCTACCCTTTTTTAACCCTTCCAGGTTAACCCTCTAACCCGGAAGTACCATAACCACCCCCCATCCCATGGATGGGTACAACATGTTCCATACATGTACCTCTCTTTCTCTCTTCAGCGACTCAAAAAACTGCCTTGACTTGAGAACCCGTTTATTTTCCCCTTCACCTAAACCATAAGGGCGGGGTGGGTGGGAATCGCTTCCTCCACCACTCTCAGACTGACGTCACTTTTCCTTTCCTTTCCCTGTTCATTTTTCTGTATCACCTTTTCTTAAAGCGCTGAGCGCCGCCCAGCCCTGTACGCCAATCCCCTTTTCTTTGACATACGCCACTTAGTGGTGTTTCCTCCAAAAAAAAAAAATGGCTTAATATTCCTAAAAAATATATAAAAAAATTATTGGAAAAACAATTATTTTTTACTCAACCCTAAATGCCTAGCGGGAGCCTCCATTCAGTGTAGACATCATCCCCCCTTTTTGGGACACTTACCAGAACTGCGCGGCGCTGACATAGCCAGGTTCCCACTTAAGCGGAGCGGCGATCGCTGTGTCCAATTAATTAAAGTCAGCTGTGCAGTATTTGGAGCTGCTGCGCACCCCACCTGGCCAGCTCATTTCTTTTTGTTTTTTTGCTCCGGGACTCTCTTTATGGTTTTGGGGAATTTTATGTCATCTTCAGGCCAAAATGTTTTTTAAATGTTTGCAAAAAATGCAAAACTGGCTCTGGCTGTGCAAGTGTTAATAGTATAATATTGTAATCGATATATTTATTCTTTTCCCAACTGAAAAAAATGGTGCGGCTCCCAGGAATGGCATCCCCCAATCCTGCCTTGTTACTTGGATGTTGCTAAGCTGATCCCATGATAATGTGTAATATTCTCGTCCAGCGCTACCACTTTCAGTAAAATGTGAATATATAAACCAAACAGCTGCTGTCAATCAATAGCTTATCCATGGCTAAAGGTGTAAATAAAAAAGAAATGGGTTAGTGCTGCTCTGTCCGTAGAGATGCGTATATAAATTAAGTGATTTTCTATGAATATACTTTCAAAATCACCAAAAATATATATAAATCCTAGACATAAAGTGTTAAAGAGGAAGTAAACCCTGATGGGTTAACTTCCTCTTTGTTTCCCTGCAAAGGTAAAGCATAATGGGCTACTATGCATCGCATAGTAGCCCATTATGTGTCACTTACCTGACACAGGAGCCAGCGATGTCACCGCTGTCCCCTCTTCCACGGAGCGTTCATCTTTTTTCCGGGTATCGTGGCTCCGGGTGTGATTTGGACGGAGCCGTGATGACTTCACTCCCCGCGCATCGCACAGGAGCCGCCATAATGGCATATCGCCGTTAGCAGCGGCATGCTCAGTGCGGTCCTGGGCGCACTGTCTATGGCGCATGCGCCGTAGACAGCGGTGCCTGTTTTTTTGTAAATATCTCCTAAACCGTGTAGGTTTAGGAGATATTTCTTGGACCTACAGGTAAGCCTTAATCTAGGCTTACCTGTAGGTCAAAGTGGTCTGTAAGGGTTTACAACCACTTTAATAGTCCATATCTTTATGAATAACTGCTGGAGAATTGATGTAAAATAAAGTGCCTTTGAAATAAAGTGATAATAGTGCTACAAAATTAATGGTGTATGTGCTTCACAGATCACTGGCTGATCTGATGTGACTCCTAAACAATACAGTATCTCACAAAAGTGAGTACACCCCTCAAAATTTTTGTAAATATTTTATTATATCTTTTCATGTGATAACACTGAAGAAATTACCACTTTGCTACAATGTAAAGTAGAGAGTGTACAGCTTTTATAACAGTGTAAATTTGCTGTCCCCTCAAAATAACTCAACACACAGTCATTAATATCTAAACCGCTGGCAACAAAAGCGAGTAACACCGTACATGAAAATGTCCAAATTGGGCCCAAAGTGTCAATATTTTGTGTGACCACCATTTTCCAGCACTGCCTCTTGGGCATGGAGTTCACCAGAGCTTCACAGATTGCCACTGGAATCCTCTTCCACTCCTCCATGGAGCTGGTGGATGTTAGAGACCTTGCGCTCCTCCACCTTCCGTTGAGGATGCCCCACAGATGCTCAATAGGGTATTAGGTCTGGAGACATGCTTGGCCAGTCTATCACTTTTACCCATCAGCTTCTTTAGCAAGGCAGTGGTCTTTTTGGAGGTGTGTTTGGGGTCATTATCATGTAGGAATACTGCCCTGCGGCCTAGTCTCCGAAGGGAGGGGATCATGCTCTGCTTCAGTATGTCACAGTACATGTTGGCATTCATGGTTCTCTCAATGAACTGTAGCTCCCCAGTGTTGGCAGCACTCATGCGGCCCCAGACCATGACACTCCCACCACCATGCTTGAGTGTAGGCAAGACACACTTGTCTTTGTACTCCTCACCTGGTTGCCGCCCACACACGCTTGACACCATCTGAACCAAATAGGTTTATCTTGGTCTCATCAGACCACAGGACATGGTTCCAATAATCCATGTCCTTAGTCTGCTTATCTTCAGCAAACTGTTACTTTACATTGTAGCAAAGTGTAATTTTTCAGTGTTGTTACATGAAAAGATATAATAAAATATATTTACAAAAATGTGAGGGGTGTACTCACTTTTTTGAGGTACTTTTGGGGGATACTGTATATATATATATATAATATATATATAATATATATATATCTATATATACTATTAAATAGTGGGCATATGTAATTAACTGCAGCCCTGTGCTTCAAGGCTGGACACTGCAACATACACAGGTGTAAATCATGTGAAGCTCAAAACATGAGAAAAAAAACGTAATTTCTTCTAAGAACTGTCCTTATATAAATAAAGTGCATATATATGGATAACTGCAAACCATGTGGCCTCAAGGCTGGGCACTGTAAACATGCACACGTATAGATCATATGAACATCCAAATATGAGAGAAACAAAATGTAAGAATCATCCTTAATAGTCTGGATGAGTGAGCGTGATCTATCCCTTCACCACGATGTGACTATCCTTATAATTTGGTGACTATGTCGCTTTCTTCATGTGTCACCTCTGTGCTCCCTTGCCTTTCACCTTTATATATACAGATAGAATTTAAATCAGCATAGAATCATATCCCTCAGAGATCATTGTCATGGACTCGTGCCTCCTAGGGGTGTCCTCTGTTTAGATGTTTCCAATACGGTTCCAATATGGTTGTAACTGTTCTGGATTTCCTACAGGGTGATCCTCTTCAGTGGGTTACCAGATAAATGTAGATGAAGAAAGAGGAACACTCTCGTAGTGCATTAACATCTTTTATTTAGCATTTATTTAAAACAAAAAACAGCATGAATTCACATAGAGCTATATTTTGTTCCCAGAAGCACCTATAGGACTTGAAGTGTGTTAGTCCCATCACACACACAGAGCTATATTTTCTTCCCAGAAGCACCTATAGGACTTGAAGTGTGTTAGTCCCATACACACAGAGAGCTATATTTTGTTCCCAGAAGCACCTATAGGACTTGAAGTGTGTTAGTCCCATCACACACACAGAGCTATATTTTGTTCCCAGAAGCACCTATAGGACTTGAAGTGTGTTAGTCCCATTCACACAGAGAGCTATATTTTGTTCCCAGAAGCACCTATAGGACTTGAAGTGTGTTAGTCCCATACACACACAGAGCTATATTTTCTTCCCAGAAGCACCTATAGGACTTGAAGTGTGTTAGTCCCATCACACACACCTATATTTTGTTCCCAGAAGCACCTATAGGACTTGAAGTGTGTTAGTCCCATCACACACACAGAGCTCCTCTATTTTCTTCCCAGAAGCACCCCTATAGGACTTCTAGTGTGTTAGTGGCATCACACAGAGCTCCTCTATTTTTTTTGCAGAAGCACCCACAGGACTTCTAGTGTGTTAGTGGCATCACACAGAGCTCCTCTATTTTCTTTGCAGAAGCACCCATAGGACTTCTAGTGTGTTAGTGGCATCACACAGAGCTCCTATATTTTCTTCTGCAGAAGCACCCACAGGACTTCTAGTGTGTTAGTGGCATCACACAGAGCTCCTCTATTTTCTTTGCAGAAGCACCCACAGGACTTCTAGTGTGTTAGTGGCATCACACAGAGCTCCTCTATTTTCTTTGCAGAAGCACCCATAGGACTTCTAGTGTGTTAGTGGCATCACACAGAGCTCCTCTATTTTTTTGCAGAAGCACCCACAGGACTTCTAGTGTGTTAGTGGCATCACACAGAGCTCCTCTATTTTCTTTGCAGAAGCACCCACAGGACTTCTAGTGTGTTAGTGGCATCACACAGAGCTCCTCTATTTTCTTTGCAGAAGCACCCACAGGACTTCTAGTGTGTTAGTGGCATCACACAGAGCTCCTCTATTTTCTTTGCAGAAGCACCCACAGGACTTCTAGTGTGTTAGTGGCATCACACAGAGCTCCTCTATTTTCTTTGCAGAAGCACCCACAGGACTTCTAGTGTGTTAGTGGCATCACACAGAGCTCCTCTATTTTCTTTGCAGAAGCACCCACAGGACTTCTAGTGTGTTAGTGGCATCACACAGAGCTCCTATATTTTCTTTGCAGAAGCACCCACAGGACTTCTAGTGTGTTAGTGGCATCACACAGAGCTCCTCTATTTTCTTTGCAGAAGCACCCATAGGACTTCTAGTGTGTTAGTGGCATCACACAGAGCTCCTCTATTTTCTTTGCAGACAGCACCCACAGGACTTCTAGTGTGTTAGTGGCATCACACAGAGCTCCTCTATTTTCTTTGCAGAAGCACCCATAGGACTTCTTGCATCACACAAGCACCCACAGGACTTCTAGTGTGTTAGTGGCATCACACAGAGCTCCTCTATTTTCTTTGCAGAAGCACCCACAGGACTTCTAGTGTGTTAGTGGCATCACACAGAGTCCTATATTTTCATCACACCCAGAGCTCTTCTAGTGTGTTAGTGGCATCACACAGAGCTCCTATTTTCTTTGCAGAAGCACCCACAGGACTTCTAGTGTGTTAGTGGCATCACACAGAGCTCCTCTATTTTCTTTGCAGAAGCACCCACAGGACTTCTAGTGTGTTAGTGGCATCACACAGAGCTCCTCTATTTTCTTCTGCAGAAGCACCCACAGGACTTCTAGTGTGTTAGTGGCATCACACAGAGCTCCTCTATTTTCTTTGCAGAAGCACCCATAGGACTTCTAGTGTGTTAGTGGCATCACACAGAGCTCCTATATTTTCTTCTCAGCAGCACCCACAGGACTACCGACTACAATGGCTGGAAGACCGCCAAGGGGAGGCAGAGCGTGCAGAGCCAAGAACACAGGGCAGGCAGGCTCTGTTTCTAGTGGACGTGGCCGTGGACGTGGACGTGGTCGTGCATCGTCATCAGCACGTGGCCATGGGACACGCGCGTCTTTGTTTTCGGCAGCTGGACATGTGGAGCCGCATCATGCTGAAGGCTTGGTAGAATGGATGACCAAGCCCTCCTCATCCTCCTCATCCTCTCTCACCCAGGCTCAGGGTACTGACAGAGCATCATCAGCCACCCCTTCCCTAGACCCACCATGTCCTCCTGAGGAGTCCCCCGAACTCTTTGAGCACAGTGTTGGGTACATGCTCCAGGAGGATGCCCAACGATTCGAAGGCTCGGATGACGATACCCAGCTTGAGGAATCTGGCAGTACAGTTCCACCAGCTGCAGCTTACTGCCAGGTTTGCTCTAGTGGTGAAGAGGGAGGGGATGATGAGGTCACTGACTCCACGTGGGTGCCTCAAGGGAGAGAGGATGAGGAGGAGGACGAGGAGGAGGAGGATGCGGCGTCACATGTCCAACGAGGCAGGATGCCCCCTGGAGGCCAGGTAGAGGCCAGCACAGCAACTGTACAACACCGCAGAGCTCCGCCTGTGCAGGGCGCTGCCTCTGCACGTTATCAGAAAAGTTCTTTGGTGTGGGCCTTTTTTGAGACGAGTGCAGCAGATCGCACCACTGCTATTTGCAATATTTGTCTCAAGCGTATCTCGCGTGGCCAAAACATCAGCCGCTTGGGCACCACAAGCATGACCAGACATATGGCGACCTGCCATGCAGCTCGTTGGCAGGCACACATAAAAGACCCACACCAAAGAACTAAGCGGACCTCTCCTTGCTCCTCCTCAGCTGGGATCTCCATCCCCACTACACCTTCAGTCCTCTCTGAAAGCTGCTCTGAGAGGACTGAAGGTGTAGAATTCGGTGTGTCACAACCAAGTACTTGCAGTACACCGACGTCCGAATGCAGCAGGCAAATTTCCCTGCCCCAGCTGCTGGACCGTAGAAAGAAGTACACTCCCAGCCATCCACATGCCCAGCGGTTGAATGCTAGCCTTGCTAAATTGCTAGCACTTCAACTGCTGCCTTTTCAGTTGGTAGACTCGGCCCCCTTCCGTGAGTTTGTTCAATGTGCGGTTCCTCAGTGGCAGGTTCCCAAACGCCACTTTTTTCTCGCGGAAGGCGATTCCGTCTCTCTACCGGCATGTGGAGGGCAATGTCCATGCCTCGCTGGACAGGGCGGTCAGCGGTAAGGTGCATATTACCGCTGACTCATGGTCCAGCAGGCATGGACAGGGACGGTACCTTTCTTTCACGGCCCATTGGGTCACTCTATTGGCAGCTGGGAGGGATGCAGGACAAGGTGCAGTAGTGTTGGAGGTTGTTCCGCCACCACGCCTCCAAAACGCGACTACTGCTACTGGTTGTGACACACCTCTCTCCTCCACCCCCTCCTCTTCTTCTTCCTCCAGTGCTCTGTCCTTGGAACCAGCGGTGCTCCGTAGGCGTACAAGGGGCTACGCAAGTACGCAGGCAAAAAGATGCCATGCCGTGCTTGCGCTGGTGTGTTTGGGGGACAGGAGCCACACTGGGCCAGAGGTTCTGGCAGCTCTGCAGGGGCAGGCCGAGAGGTGGTTGACGCCACGTCAGCTTAAGCCAGGAATGGTCGTTTCTGACAATGGCACCAACCTCCTCTCCGCCCTGCGACAGGGGCAGCTCACCCATGTGCCCTGCATGGCTCACGTCCTCAACCTGGTGGTGCAGCGGTTCTTGGGCAGGTTCCCAGGCTTACAGGATGTCCTGAGGCAGGCCAGGAAAGTCTGTGTGCATTTCCGCCGATCTTATAATGCCAGTGCTCGGCTGACTGAGCTGCAAAAGGAGCTGAACCTGCCCAAGAACCGCCTAATATCTGACATGCCCACCAGGTGGAACTCAACGTTGGCCATGCTGCAGCGACTGCACACGCAGCAGAGGGCCATCAATGAGTACCTTTGCGACTACGGCACCAGGACAGGGTCAGGGGAGCTTGGTTTTTTTTCCCCACGTCAGTGGAGCATGATCAGGGATGCATGCACTGTCCTCTCACCATTTGAGGAGGCCACGAGGATGGTGAGCAGTGACAGTGCATGCATCAGTGACACTGTCCCTCTTGTCCACCTGTTGGAGCATACGCTGCGTGGGATAATGGACAGGGCACTTGAGGCAGAACAGAGGCAGGAAGAGGAGGACTTCCTTGCCTCTCAAGGCCCCCTTTATCCGGACAGTGTTCCTTCTGTCCCACCCATCACACAGGAAGAGGATGATGAGGAGGAGGAGGAGGAGGAGGAGGAGGAGGATTGTGTGAGCATGGAGGTGGAGCCTGGCACTCAGCATCAGCAGCAGCAGTCTTTTAGGGATGATGTACAGTCCCAACAAGCCAGTGGACTTGTACGTGGCTGGGAGGAGGTGGCTGGCGATCATGTCATCCTCAGTGACCCAGAAGACTCCGGACCGAATGCCTCAGCTAACCTACGCTGCATGGCCTCCCTGATCCTGCAAAGCCTGCGGAAGGATCCTCGTGTTCTTCGGATCAAGGAGAGGGACCATTACTGGCTGGCCACTCTCCTTGATCCGCGGTACAAGGGTAAGGTTGCGGACCTTATCTTGCCGTCGCAGAGGGAGCAGAGGATGAGACATCTCAGGGAGGCCTTGCAGAAAGGTCTGTGCAACGCGTTCCCAGAAACTGGGAGGCTACAAACTCCTGGTCCTGGGCGACGAGTTGCTGAGGCTTCGGTCAGTGGCAGAAGGAGCGGTGGGGAAGGTGGACGTCTGACCGATGCGTTCAGACAATTTTTTAGTCCGCAGCCCCAAGGTATGATCGGTTCCAGCAACCATCGCCAGCGTCTGATATACATGGTGCAGGAATACCTTGGGGCAAGGTCAGACTTGGACACCTTTCCCACCGAAAATCCTCTGGCTTACTGGGTCCTGAGGATGGATCACTGGCCAGAGCTTGCACAGTATGCAATTGAGCTACTGGCCTGTCCTGCCTCCAGCGTTCTTTCCGAACGCACATTCAGTGCTGCTGGAGGATTTGTGACTGATCATAGGGTGCGCCTGTCCACCGCCTCGGTTGATCGACTGACATTCATCAAAATGAATCAGTCTTGGATCACCACCAGCTACCAGGCACCTGAGGCGGATATAACCGAATAATTTTTAATGTCACATCCCTTCAAGACTGCCTATGCTGATGCTGAGTGACTGTCCTCTTATGTTCACTGACTATCCTCTTCCTCCTCCTCAATGATCCATGCCACCACACCAGTGCCTAAGGCACAATTTTTCAGCCCCTGTTTAACAGGGGCGTGTACTTACAATTTTTTTTTAAAAAAATGCTTCGCAACACGTGTGACTGCTGTGCTCCAAGTACAGTCTCTGTGAGGGCCGTGTTGCAGTGTTGTGGCACCAGCACCAGTGCCTAAGGCACAATTTTTCAGCCCCTGTTTAACAGGGGCGTGTACTTACAATTTTTTAAAAAAATGCTTCGCAACACGTGTGACTGCTGTGCTCCAAGTACAGTCTCTGTGAGGGCCGGTTGCAGTGTTGTGGCACCAGCACCAGTGCCTAAGGCACAATTTTTCAGCCCCTGTTTAACAGGGGCGTGTACTTACAATTTTTTTAAAAAAATGCTTCGCAACACGTGTGACTGCTGTGCTCCAAGTACAGTCTCTGTGAGGGGTTGCAGTGTTGTGGCACCAGCACCAGTGCCTAAGGCACAATTTTTCAGCCCCTGTTCATCAGGTGCTTGAAATTACAAATCTTGATCTAATAGCTCACAGCAGGGCCCATTCCTGCGCCCACCAAGAGTAACTATGAGGGCCTACAGTCTTGTGGCAACACCGTCCACCACCACCGCCAAAGGCCCAATTTTTCTGCCCTGTTCATCAGGTGCTTGCAATTACAAATCTTGATCTAATAACTCACAGCAGGGCCCATTCCTGCGCCCACCAAGAGTAACTATGAGGGCCTACAGTCTTGTGGCAACACCGTCCACCACCACCGCCAACCCCAATTTTTCTGCCCTGTTCATCCAAATCTTGATCTAATAACTCACAGCAGGGCCCATTCCTGTTCAACAGGTGCATGCAATTACAAATCTTGATCTATTAACTCACAGCAGGGCCCATTCCTGTGCCCACCAGTCTTGTGGCTACACCAACATCTAATAGGGCAAATTTCTGCAGAGTATATACGCCAGGCCCCTACTTTCAAACATCCAACTTACAAACGACTCCTACTTGCAAATGGAAAGAGAAAACAGGAAGTGAGAGGAAATCTACCCCTAGGAAGGGAAATTCTATCCTGTTAGATTTAATTTGGGAAAAAGGTATCTCCTCTCTACTGATACTTTATCACCAATCCTTGTTTCAATTAAAACCCCACTTTTCCAAAAACATTTGTCATTGGGACGGAAAGTGAGGTGACATGTTCTGAACAGATGTGCAAAGACAGCAAATGTTACAGGGGTGATAACCCCTCCCTATGTTCTCCAAAAAGCTTAAAAATAGATTTTTTTGGGATGGAGCTACACTTCATAATGTACCTGTTCAGATTCTACTTAAGATCAAACCTAAAGCCGCAAGTGGTTTTAAATGGCTTCTTTTTTTTCCTTTACAAATGTCATTTTGTGCAAGGACAGTTCTAAACACGGGAAACACATGCCACTTCACAGGCATACTTTAGACACCCCCCAGGTACCATATTTAAAGGAAAATGTCACTTTTTTTTTTTCACTTTATGCATCATTAAAATGACTGCTCCCGAAAAAACGTTAGTTTTTAAAAGTTCTTTTTGCATTGATATATGTCCCCTGGGGCAGGACCCGGGTCCCCAAACCTGTTTTATGACATTAACATGCATATTGGCCGTTGTAATTAGCACTTTTGATTTCGAACGTTCGCGTCCATTATAACGTATAGGGTTCGAAAATTCGCGCGAACTTTCGGTCCGTTCGAAGGTTCTGGTTCGAACCGAACCCGGGGGTGTTCGGCTCATCCCTACCGTCCATCACACATACCTCCCTACATTTTGAGATGGGAATGAGGGACCCCTACTTGCAAACGTATGTAGAATTTTGATGAAAGGTTTATAGAGCCTTTTCATTTAAAACACATGTATACAGTATGCGCCGCTCAGCCAATCCCGGCGGGCGATGCACTCCGATGAATACAGAGCCTGCTAAGCCTGCTCGGATTGGCTAACAACCTCTGCCAATCCGAGCAGGCTACATGAGTCAGAGTGGCGCGGGCTGATGTCACAGCCTCTGCCAATCCGAGCAGGCTTTGTATCCATCAACAGATTAGTAAAATACAATGCCTGCCGTGATTGGCTCAGCGGTGCACACTGTCTGCACACTGTATTCTGAAGTGTACCTGGCGCTACTGTACTAACACAGCATCATATACTGTGTGTACTTGGTGCTCTACATATTAACAAAACATCCTGTACTGCACATCCAGCTCCAGATCTCCCCCAAAATACAGGTATGATTTATGGTGCTTTGGAGGAGAGGATTCATTTGTTGCTGCCTACCAATTGTGGGATCTCTGGGACTTGTAGATCACCAGTTTCCTTTTTCTGATTTTTTTTTGTGATGTTTTTTTGTAAATGGTGTTGCCTCGGAAGGGGGGTAGTCTAATATGGCGAGAATAGCCCCAAACCTAAGTTTTCACTGGAAAAATAGGGGGTCGTCTTATACACCCGGTCGTCTTATACGCCGGCAAATACGGTATATAGATCAGACCAAAATGAGGGAGAGTTGGGAGCTATGCATCACCCTGTTGCCAGTTCACAGGTTTTCCTTCCTTGGATGATTTTTGGTCGGTCCTGACCACTGCAGACCGGGAACATCCTACAAGATCTGCAGTTCTGGAGTCACTCTGATCCAGTAGCCATTAAAATGTGTCCCTTGTCAAAGTCCTTCAAATCCCTATGCTTGATCAGACTTGCTGTCTGATATATCCCACCCATCTCCACATGTCATTGGAACAAGATAATAAATTTTATTCACTTTACCTCTCTGTGGTCATATTGTTATGGCAGATATGTGCTGTAAAGATATGTTAGTGCTGATTGGTGTATACTATATACAGTATAAATATATATATATATATATATATATATATATATATATATATATATATATATATATCCTGTCTGTTGAGGAGTTGAATCATTTGCTCAGGTTATGTCCTCTTGCTGTTTCTTCTTCATTATAAGTATTATTGTCCGATTTGTCTGCCACGATATTGCAGTCCCGCTATAAGTCGCTGATTGCCGCCATTACTAGTAACAAAAAATAAATAAAAATTCCATAACAATATCCCATAGTTTGTAGACGCTATAACTTTTGTGCAAACCAATCAATATACGCTTATTGGGATTTTTTTTTACCAAAAATATGTAGCAGAATACATATTGGCCTAACTTAATGAATAAATTAGATGTTTTACATTTTTTATTGGAAGTGTTTTATAGCAGAAAGTTTAAAAAAAATAAATATATTATATATATATATATATATATATTTTGTTTCAAAATTCTCGGTCTATTTTTGTTTGTAGCGCAAAAAATAAAAACTGCAGAGGCGATTAAATACCACCAAAAGAAAGCTCTATTTGTGGGAAAGAAAAGACATCCATTTTATTTGTGTACAGCGTTGCAGGACCGCGCAATTTTCAGTTAAAGCAATGCAGTGCCGTATCGCAAAAAATGGCCTAGTCATGAAGGGGGGGGGGTAAACCTTCCAGGGCTGAAGTGGTTAAAAAACAAGCCTTCACTGATCTCTGTAGCTGCATGTACTGTAAACGAATTAATCCCCACAGATCACATAAAAGACTTTTGTTTGTTTACAATAGAGGGCCGGCAGGCTACCAAAGAAAAAGTGGAAATGAGCTTAATTTTCAGTGTCTCAGTGGAATTTGAACATTAATTTCTCCTTAGTGCCTATAGCTACAGAGATGAATGAGGCCCTGCTTTAAAGTGTTTTTGCGGCTTGTTTTGAAAATGTTAATACTTTAGTGTGGAAAATATGTGTACAGGTTCACTATGAAGCAACATGTTCTACGTTTTTAATATAATAAATATGAAGATTTGTAAATTAAAGTATAACTAAAGGAAAAACTTTTTAAATTAGTTTTGGATGGAGTGGAAAGGTATTCAAATGTTTTTCAGTTTTTATTGCCATCGATACCCCCATTAGGGAGATTCACCCTCTATTTGTCCTGTTTACCATTTTCATTGAAAGCAAAAAAAAATCCCAAATTTTGGGTTGGCTCCAGAAAAGTAATAGAGGGGAAATCGTCCAATGAGAACACTAGTTCTGGTGACCTGGGGGGCCCCAATAAATTCCCTTAATTTTTAGGACTTTCCTGTTACTTCTGATTTGTCTATCGGACAGGAAGTAAAGGGAAATCTCCGCAATGGGACACAGATGGTGAAAAAAATCTGACAGAGGTTATAACCCTCTCTTGCTCTATTCAAAATGAAAAAAACGTTTTGTCTATAGTTCTATTTTAAGAGCTCAATTGCACAGGTGCAGGTGTGGCTATACACATCCCTGGATGCCTGGAAGGTGGAGTCCAGAGTTGGCTTTAACTTTAAAATGGTGTGAGAGAAGGGGTTATCACTTCTGTTAGGTTTGTATTGCTGCTTGGCAACCGCCATTGAGATTTCTCCTTGATCCCTGCTCTGGAGACAGGAAGTGAGAGAACATCTCTCCAAAGAAAAGGGAATTCTCATTTCTGACAGTTGTAAAAAGTGTTCCCTTTGGTAAAATTCCTGACCTCTGACTTTCTATCCTGAAGCATAAAGTAAATGCTCAGCGTTCTAACCCTACTTAAAACTATAGAAAAAAGTTATTTAAACACTCTATAACATGTATATGTAAGTCCTTTCCTACTCTCTGTGTGCTGAAGATTCATAATCATAATTATTAATTAGGCCCCCAGCTACTGACACTTAGGGGAGATTTACTTACACTGGAGTGTGCAAAATCTGGTGCATAGAAACCAATTAACTTCCAGTTTTTTTTTTGTCAAAGCTAAACTGAACAAGCTGAAGTTAGAAGTTGATTGGTTACCATGCACAGCTGCACCATATTCTAGGTTTTCAAGTTTAAGTAAATCTCCCCCATAGTTACATACACTAAGTTACCAAAAGTATTGGGACACCTGTCTTTTACACACACATGAACTTTAATGGCCTCCCAGTCTTAGTCTGTAGGGTTCAATATTGAGGCTGTCCACAAGGTTTGGGAGTGTGTCTATGGGCGTGTTTGACCATTCTTCCAGAAGCGCATTTGTGAGGTCAGGCACTGATGGTCAAACATTCTCATACACACACTCCTAAACCTTGTGGACAGCCTTCCCAGAAGAGTTGAAGCTGCAAAGGGTGGGCCAACTCAATATTGAACCCTATGGACTAAGACGCCATTAAAGTTCATGTGCGTGTATATAGGTTCATAGTTAATCTGGTTGAAAAAAGACACCAGTCCATCCAGTTCAACCTACAGAGAGACAGATCCAGAATAACAGAATCAAATCATTTATTATTTCAAGTATTTGTTAAATGGCAAAAAAGTAAAGACAGTCAGGAAAGGACAATTTATTGTTTATACAAAACTCCCTCAAATCAGTTACATCATATAGGGCACATATTGGACAATTACATTATTCTATAATTATCTTGTTAACAATCGGAAAGGCAGGACAGATAAAAAATAGACATTTGTAAGCGTACATGATATAGCCAAAGTAGGAAAGTATTCAAGACCAAAATAAAGCTATTTAGTACAGTATTAGAAACTGAGGCAATAATATTGCCTTTTGCTTCCAAATTATGTCACCAGCAAAACAAAATGGCCAAAGAAAAAACTGAAGATTTAATGTCTAGTGCGTAGATGGGTCACACTCTCAATGATATGCAATCGGCACACGGTATGGACGGCAGCACCACAGACAGGCAGATGATACACACTTAAGCCCCATACACACGCTCGGATTATCCGAGGACCAGGTCCGTCGTACTTTGTCCAATGTTGGTTTTGCGTACACACGGTCGGACAACGTTGTCGGAAAATCCGATCATTCTGAACGTGGTGACGTTCGTTGCGTACGACGGGACTACGTAGAGGCTAGTAGCCAATAGCTTTGGTCTTGTAATGTGATCTGAGCATGCGTAGCACTTTGTCCGTCGGAATTCGCTACACACGATCGGATTTGGTGTGATCGGACTTTGTTGTCAAAAAATCTATCCAGCAGGAGATAGGACTTTGTCCGTCGGACAATCCGATGGAAACTGTCCGATGGTGCCTACACACGGTCAGAATTTCCGACAACATTGTCCGATAGGACAGAATCCATCGGAAAATCCGACCGTGTGTATGGGGCTTAAGGCTTGTATGGATAGGCATTACACTCAGAACTGAGTCAAAAGGTGCTTTGACTTAGGTTTGAGTTTCTTGGTTTGGCAATTCAGCTGCATTAAACTGCTCCAAATTGTTTTAGCATATCAAGTTCAGAAGCAAACAAAAGCCCATGTTCCTGAGTCCCAATGGTGAAAAGAATCCAGGCCTCATATAAAGAGAGGACCTGAAATAAAAATGCCTGTGCTCTGATAGTAACCAAATGGCAGATCAGGGAAGAAGGGGAAATCTACTCAAATGGGACAAAGAACGTTTTTGTTAACCCTTCCCAGCCATATCCAAAATTTATTTTAAAAAATTGAGCCGGAGTTGGAATTTATTTTCCAACAAATGCAGATTTTCACTGTAAGGTCTGGGGTTTTGATAAGAGGGAGGAAGGAGGTGAGAAGAAAGGGTGATTCAGAAAACTGGATGGGGCTACGCAAGAGCAAAAAATCAACTCAGAAGTTTCAGTGAAAAGAGGTAGCTCGGAAATGAGCCGTTTTGGCAAAAGTGTGTTTAAACAGTTCATAAACTTCAATCAAACTGATTCATGGATAACATGATCCAGTGCAGGTCCGAGGATGACACTCAACAAAATTGTCTACAGGCGACACACAGTTTCAGAAACGAGGCCTACAGGCTCAGTATGAGACTCATCTTTTCTTCGAGGTATATAAAATAGTTTGTATGCAAACACTAAGCTGATATTTCACATTAAAACACTATAAATTGGAAAAAATCTGATGATATAAAAAAAAAAAATCAGTGACGGATTATGATTTGAGCAGCTCTTTGAAAATGATCACAATCTCCCATTTCCCCAAATGACATCATGTCATAAGTTCCCTGGCACTTCCACTGAACAGTCCCCTTTTTTGCTCTGTGAAAATGATACATTCTGTGTTAGAGGCTTCCGTGTGTCCATTTTATGTTTCTTCTTTGATGAAATTTTCACTTTTTGCTTATGCTTGCAACGGCCTTCTTGGCGGCATCGTCCAGGTTTTCGGCGGAGGTGATTGGCAAGCCGCTCTCGTCCAGAATTCGCTTGGCCTCGTGGACATTTGTTCCTGGGGAGAAATGAAAAAGATTCCATGTTAACAATTAAAAGGACACATTTGTGCATGATCTGAGAACTAGGTGCAGGTGTGGCTATACACATCCCTGGATGCCTGGAAGGTGGAGTCCAGGGTTGGCTTTAACTTTAAAAAGGTGCGAGGGAAGAGGGTTATCACTTCTGTTAGGTTTGTATTACTGCCTGGCAACCGCCATTGAGATTTCTCCTTGATCCCTGCTCTGGAGACAGGAAGTGAGAGAACATCTCTCCAAAGAAAAGGGAATTCTCATTTCTGACAGTTGTAAAAGGTGTTCCCTTCGGTAAAATTCCTGACCTCTGACTTTCTATCCTGAAGCATAAAATAAATGCTGAGTGTTCTAACCCTACTTAAAACTATGAAAAAATTATTTAAAAAACTTTATAACATTTATATGTAAATCATTTCCTCCTCTCTGTGTGCTGAAGATTCATAATCATAATTATTAATTAGGCCCCCAGCTACTGACACTTAGGGGAGATTTTCTTAAACTGAAGTGTGCAAAATCTGGTGCATAGAAACCAATTAGCTTCCAGTCTTAGTCTATAGGGTTCAATATTAAGGCTGTCCACAAGTTTTAGGAGTGTTTGACCATTCTTCCAGAAATGCATGTGAGGTCAGGCACTGATGTTTGACGAGAAGGCCTGGCTCCCAGTCTCCGCTTGAAATCATCCCAAATGTGTTGTATCGGGTTGCGGTCAGGATTCTGTTCAGGCCAGTCAATTTCCTCCACCCCAAACTCCTCATCCATGTCTTTATGGACCTTGCTTTGTGCACAGCTGTGTTCATGTCCAAAAAAAATTGATGCACTGTAATGAGCCCTTATTGTCTTACTGGGGTATATTTGCATGTGTCAGGGGATTTTCATACCTTCTAATGAAAATTTTTAAAACCTGCATGGCAATTAGTTGTTTTTACGTACATTGGGGAAAATAATTATTTGATCAATGGCAGATTTTCTAAGTTTGCCCACTTACAAAGAAATGAAGGGTCTATAATTGTTATCATACAATGAGGACATTTTTTTTTTGACCCCCTGCTGATTTTGCCCACTGACAAACAAATGATCAGTTTATAATTTTAATGATAGGTTTATTTTGAGAGACAGAATAACAACAATATCCAAAAAAACGCATTTCAAAAATGTTATAAATTGATTTTCATTTTAATGAGTGAAATAAGTATTTGACCCCTTCACAAAATATGACTTAGTACCTTGTGGCAAAAACCTTGTTGGCAAAACCCTTATTGCCAATCACAGAGATCAGACGTTTCTTATAGTTGGCCACCAGGTTTTTGTCCCAATCCTCTTTGCAGATCCTCTCAAAGTCATTAAGGTTTCAAGGCTGACGTTTTGGTAACTCGAACCTTCAGCTCTCTCCACATATTTTCTATGGGATTAAGGTCTGGAGACTGGCTAGGCCACTTCAGAACCTTCATTTGCTTGCTCTTGAGCCACTCTTTTGGTGCCTTAGCCATGTGTTTTGGGTCATTGTAATGCTAGAATACCCATCCACGACCCATTTTCAATGCCCTGGTTCTCACCCAGGATTTGACAGTACATGGCCCTGCCTATCATCCCTTTGATGCAGTGAAGTTGTCCTGTCCGCTTAGCAGAAGAATACCCCCAAAGCATAATGTTTCCACATCCATGTTTGACGGTGGGGATGGTGTTCGTGGGGCCATAGACAGCATTCCTCCTATTCCAAACACGTCGAGTTGAGTTGATGCCAAAGAGCTTGATTTTGGTCTCATCTGACCACAACACTTTCACCCAGTACTCCTCTGAATCATTCAGATGTTCATCAGCAAACTTCAGACGGGACTGTATATGTGCTTTCTTGAGCAGGGGGACCATGCCGGATTTCAGTCCTTCACGGTGTAGTGTGTTACCGTACCAATTGTTTTCTTGGAGACTATGGTCCCAGCTGCCTTGAGATCATTGATAATATTCTCTGTAGTTCTGGGCTGATTCCTCACCATTCTCATGGTCATTGAAACTTCACGAGGTCAGATCTTGCATGGAGCCCCAGACCGAAGGAGATTGACAGTTATTTTGTGTTTCTTCCATTTGCGAATAATCGCACCAACTGTTGTCACCCTCTCACCACGCTGTTTGGCGATGGTCTTGTTGCCCATTCCAGCCTTGTGTACGTCTACAATCTTGTCCCTGACATTCTTGGACAGCTCTTTGGTCTTGGCCATGGTGGAGAGATCGGAATCTGATTGATTGCTTCTGTGGACAGGTGTCTTTTATACAGGTAACAAGCTGAGATTAGATTGTGCTTCTAATGTCAGCTCATTACCTGTATAGAAGACACCTGAAAGCGAGAAGTCTTGCTGATTGATAGGGGATCAAATACTTATTTCACTCATTAAAATGCAAATCAATTTATAACTTTTTTGAAATGCATTTTTCTGGATATTTTTGTTGTTGTTGACTTGTTTGTCTGTCTCTCATTGTTAAATTAACCTACCATGAAAATTATAGACTGATCATTTCTTTGTCAGTGGGCAAGCATACAAAATCAGTAGGGGATCAAATAATTTTTTCCCTCTCTGTAGGTGCATTTTAAATGCTAGAGACAGAATATCAACCAAAAATCACATGATACAGATGTTATAACTTGAGTTGCAGTTCTGTGAGTAAAATAAGTATTTGATCCCCTACCAACCAACGATAATAAAAAGGTTCTCCTAACGAGAACTCGTTATGTGTTGTGGCAGAGCGAGGCTCTGTCCCTATAGAATTATATTGAAAGTGGACACAGAGTTTGCATGTCTGCTGACTACAGAGCTACAGAGCATAGGTTTTGATAGGAGAAAACTGCTCTGGCAGTCTTCTCCAGATTTTGCTATTGCCGGGTGGGACTCTGTCGTTTGGAGATTCCTAAGAGTTTTGGGTGGAGGGGATCTCCATCCAACCCTGTGTCCAGATCCTGTGGACAGCTATCAGGGTGTGTGCCCAGGTGCACACAGCCCATATAACGAGGGGCTGGTGAGAGCAGTAGAAGGTGGAAGGTGGAGTGTAAAGATAGACCCCTGTCAGGAAAACTGTTTGCCCTGTGTTAGACTACATCCCTGGTAAGGGGGGACTTCTTTTCTGAAAGAATTGGAAAGGTCCAGATGGCTACAAGGGCCTAGGAGGCCAGATTGGAGTCTGGGAGGCTGGGAGAGCCAGGGTGGTTGGCGAGTCCAAGGGGGCTGAAGGAAGACCTGAAGTCTTGGGGACAGTGATTAAACCCAGGGGGCTGGAGAATCCAGTTGAGGCCAGGAGTAGGCCGGTTCAGCAAGGCAATGCAAGTCAAGGCAAAGTAAGCATAGGAGCCAGGTGGCTTGGCATTTTCTCATTTGATGGAGAAGAACCCTTGTGTGGAAAATCCTGTGTGTAAACTTTTATTTTATTCCTTCTAATAAAAATGTGATGCCTCGCCCTCAAACCTGATAACTGACTGCCGTGGACTCACTGGAAAAATGCATCTACCACTGAGCTAAACACCCCCAATGTTACAGTGTATTAAAGACACCTGTCCACAGAAACTCTTTCCTCCATTCAAACCTTACCATAAGGTCCCTTTCACACTGAGGTGCTTTGCAGGCGCTAAAGAGCTAAAAATAGCACCAGCAAAGCGCCCTGAAAGAGCCGCTCAATGCACTCCCATGTGAAAGCCCTGAGGGCATTCACACTGAAGCGGTGCGCTTCCAGGACGCTGAAAAAAGTCCTCCAAGCCGCATCTTTGGAGTGCTGTAGGAGCGGTGTATTTACCGCTCCTAAAGCGCCCCTTCCCATTGAAGACAATGGGGCAGCGCTTCAAACGTTCTATGATGGCGCCCTGTGGGAGGGCGAAATGCATTGATGTGACACACTTCCGGTTCTGACATCACTTCCGGTCTCGTTTGCTGCAGTTTTATACCATTTCCAATGCCTACTTTTAACTTACGTTTGTAAGTATGCCCTTTTTCCTAGCATGCTTCACTATTGGTCCTTTTCTTTCTTCTATGGGTTCCTGTTTTCTCTCATAATTTTCATCAGCCATTCCTGCCATCCAGCAATTCCCGGTGGAAATTGTTACAAGTCTAATCTGACTCCCAGACTGCAAAGCTGGGTGTCATCGTGATCCGGTGAGTGGGGACACATGTGGGGGTGTTTTGTCACACCTGAACTTGTCTGCGATTTTCTGCCTTGCATCTTTGATTATTAGATGTGAAATATCCCCTGCAACTTTACATTTTGGATGTGAAGCACCTATTTCGTTGTTTATTATTTCCACGCTTCACATGGACTTTTGTTACATATTATATATCATTGTTTATTTGTTTTCACTTATATAGACACGCTGTATCATTTCTTTTATTATTTTTTTATATAGCGCTCCAAACCCGCCTGCAAAGCGCCGCTGAGCTATTTTAACCGGTTTTAACCCTTTTTGCTAGCGACCAAAAAGCGCAGTTAAAACAACGGTAAAGCGCCGCTAAATATAGCGCTGCTTTACCGCCAGCGCGCTCAGCGCCCCAGTGTGAAAGTAGCCTCATGGGCAAGACCAAAGAGCTGTTAAAGGACTTTGGGGACAAAATTGTAGACCTGCACGAGGCTGGGATGGGCTACAAGACCATCAGCAAGAAGCTTGGTGAGAAGGAGACAACTGTTAGAGCCATTATTTGCAAATGGAAGAAATACAAAATAACCATCAATTGCCCTTGGTCTGGAGCTCCATGCAGGAATTTGCCTCATGGGGTAAGGATGATCATGAAAAAAGTGAAGGATCAGCCCAGAACTACACGGGAGGAGCTTGTGAATAATCCAAAGGCAGTTGGGACCACAGTCCCCAAACAAACGATTGGTAATGCAATAAACCACCATGGATTAAAATCCTGCAGCACCCACAAGATCCCCCTCTTCAAGAAGGTACATGCCCATTTGAAGTTTGACAATGAACATTTAACCGCTTCAATACAGGGCTTTTAAAACACCCTTCCTTACCAGAGCACTTTTTGCGATTCGGCACTGCGTCGCTTTAACTAACAATTGCGCGGTCATGCGACGTTACACCCAAACAAAATTGACGTCCTTTTTTTCCCACAAATAGAGCTTTCTTTTGGTGGTATTTGATCGCCCCTGCGGTTTTTATTTTTTGCGCTATAAACAAAAGAAGAGCGACAATTTTGAAAAAAAACACAATATTTTTTACTTTTTGCTATAATAAATATCCCATTTTTTAAAAAAAAAACAATTTTTTCCCTCAGTTTAGGGCGATACGTATTCTTCTACATATTTTTGGTAAAAAAAATCGCAATAAGCGTATATTGATCGGTTTGCGCAAAAGTTATAGCGTCTACAAAATAGGGGATAGATTTATTGAATTTTTTTTTTTTTTAACTAGTAATGGCGGCGATTTGCGATTTTTTTTTTTTTTTTTTTTTTCGTGACTGCGACATTGCGGCGGACACTTCGGTTACTTTTGACACATTTTTGGAACCATTCACATTTACACAGCGATCGTTGCTAAAAAAAAAAAAAATGATTACTGTGTAAATGTGACTGGCAGGGAAGGGGTTAACACTAGAGGGCGCTGGAGGGGTTAATGTGTTCCCTGATAGGAGTGATTCTAACTGTGGGGGGGAGGGGACTCAAGGGGAGGAGACCGATCATGTGTTCCTCTGTACTGGGATCACATGATCGGTCTCCTCCCCGCTGACAGGACGTGGAGTTACACACAGCTCCACGGTCCCGCCCGGTCCCGTTGTTTTAACGGGCAATCGCGGGTGCCCGGCGGACATCGCGGCCGCCGGGCACTCGCACCGGGTCCCCGAGCGATGCCGCGGGCGCGCACGCGCGCCCCCCAGGCGGCCGGAATCCGAGGACGTCATATGACGCCCACCCAGGATGGTAGATCCACCTTGTGGGCGTCATATGACTATACGCGGGTATTGAAGTGGTTAAATAAATCATCATCTATCTATCATAGAAGGATTGGGAGAAAGTGCTGTGGTCAGATGAGACCAAAATTGATCTCTTTGGCATTACCTCGACTCACCATGTTTGAAAGAAGAAAAATGCTGACTATGACCTAGAGCTTCACAATTAATCTCTAAAGAATCGAGATTGAGATTGTATCCTCCTCCCTATCTTAAAAAAGCATTTCCTCGATTCAGTGCAGAGAGTTCTCTGCTCAAGCCAACAGCTGTCAAAAAAAACAAAAAAAACACAGGCAACCTGCCATGTTTCTCACAACATCACTAAAGCGAAACATTGTAACAATTAGTTCTTTTAGATCAAAGGGATGAATTCTGACTGTAAATGAGGTCAACTTAACCACTTAACCGATTGCTGCCCGCCCACTGTCAAATGACGGGGGGGCGGTGCAGCTCTTGTTCTGGGTGGATGTCATCTGACGGGCACTGATGCTGTTAAAAATGATGGGGCCCCATACATCGTACCTGATGGGGCCCCCTTCAACCCCACTCTTGACCCCGCGCCTGGCCACGCTTCAAAACAAAATGCAGGTTTGTCAGCGTTTTCATATGCATGCAGGACCAACATTAACGTTCACAACTAAGCAAGAGCATGAGGAAAGGGGGGCTTTAAAACTTTTTTTAATTTTAACTAGGGGACTATATGGCAGCAGATCAGTGCGGGACTACAGTGTACACATGCACCCCTGAACATGAAGAAAAAGTCCCTCCATTGCACTCACCTCCTGGGCCCCTCTGTTAAGCTAATGGGGCCCAGGAAAAAGTAATTACACCCCCAAGCATGTAAAAATGAGGGACAATTTTTAGAAAGTCCTATTTTCTTTAACATGCAGAAATAAACTGTTATGCTGCCGGGCCCCCTTGTGGAGCGGGCCCAGTACAACAGGGCTGGCCGTACTGTCCTATCAGCGGCCCTGCTGACGGGACCCAGAGCGGCCGCACTCACCCACCCACGATCGGCTGTGTCCAATAACAGCCAGTCACATGTAAACACACGGAAGTGACAGTGATCGACTCTCATCACCTCACACTGACAGAGTGTGTGGCAAGGAGAGACGATCAGCGGCATCTCCTCACAAGGAACACACAAACATAAATTGGGTAATACCAGCTTTTGATGCCAAGGGTTTTCTCTGCAGTAAATCATTACATCTATAGATATTTTTAGTAAACAAAAAAAGCCAGAAAGATGTTCGGCGCTACAATGCACCTTTCCCCTTTATCTCGGCGCAATGACTTGTGCAAAATTGCAAACAATGCTTAAAATTCTGTAGGTTTCCCTATAGCAGCCACTTATATCAAAATGTATACACTATGTGTTAATGGTAAAAAGAGATCATAGGAAGCAGGAAAGGAAGCAGGAAAGGAAAGCACAATACTACAGCAACACCACAGCCTAAAATGGTTCCTTGGATCACCTGACTAGACTAAAAAGATACCTAAATGTACTGGCCGATTGCTGATTCCTGATGATTGGAGGTGGTGTATAATAAAGGAGACGCTCTAAGGAGATTGCCGCTGGTGAGATTTGTACTCAATGCCGATAAGAAACAGGATTGCGGTGAGTGTAAACCCCAGAGGGGAGTGTGAAGCACGGGTGGAGCATCTTGGTGGAAGTGTATACTGTCAGCAGTCAATACGTTTATCTGCACCAGTGTTTTAACATATGAACTTTTTGAGGAATATACTCCTACAACACCACGATATTATTATGTACTAAAATATTTGATGACCAGTTTTTTTGCTTAGAGATTCCCACAATATATTATTGTTTATATATATTTACATCCCTGATATACAGTGTGTGTAATTATACATTTATTTGTTTTTTTAAATAACCAAGATAGCGCCGCTAAATGGTGAAGGTACTCTAATGAATTTTATGATCTCTTTTTACCATTAACACATAGTGTATAGATATTTTTGTTGAATAAATGCCGATGAGCCACATTATCAACTATCCTCCATAGCAAGACCTTCTACATTATACTGGGTAGGTACACTTTTTGCCACTAAAACAGCCCATACCCATAAAGGCATGTACTCCACTAGATCTCTGAAGGTATTCTGTGGAATCTGGCACCTAGTCATCATCAGCAGATCCTTTAAGTCCTGTAAGTTGTGAGGTGGGGCCTCCATGGATCGGACTTGTTTTTCTAGCACATCCCACAGATGCTCGAATAGAGATCAGGACAATTTGGAGGCCAATTCAACACCTCAAAGACACCTTCTTCCATTGCTGTTGGTCCAACAACTCTAATGCTGCCAGGCAGAGGCATTTACCAGTAAGCTACTGTGGTTTGCTTCACACCACAGTAAGCCCACCAAGCCGTAACTGTCCAAGTGAATGTTCAGCAAATGCCCAACAACTATGCACAATGCAGCGCATTTGTGCAGCATTTCCAGGGTTAAAATAGGCAGTGATGAATTAACATATCGCAGTTATACCTGTCAAATGCCTCTGAAAAGTTATCAGAAAACTCTCAGAGATGGCAATCCCTTCCTGACTTGTTGATAAGACATTGCTAGGATGATCCCTGTGCTTTAACCACTTCAGCCCCGGACCATTTGGCAGCCAAAGGACCAGAGGTCTTTTTTTCAATTTCGCACTGCACTACTGTAACTGGTAATTGAGCGGTCATGCAATTTTGTAACCAAACGAAATTTGCGTCCTTTTCTTCCCTGAAATAGAGCTTTCTTTTGATGGTATTTGATTGCATAGGTGATTTTTATTTTTTGCGATATAAACGGAAAAAAAAAGAGCGAAAATTTTGAAAAAAAAAAAAAGAGATTTTCTACTTTTTGTTATAAAAAAAATCTAATAAACTCAATTTTAGTCAAACTTTTGGGCCAAAATGTATTCAGCCACATGTCTTTAGTAAAAAAAACTGCCAATAAGCGGATATTTATTGGTTTGCGCAAAAGTTATAGCGTCTACAAACTAGAGGTCTTTTTCTGGAATTTACACCGCTTTTACTTTATGACTGCCTATTTCATTTCTTGCGGTGCTAAAATGGCAGGGAAGTACAAAACCCCCCCAAATGACCCCATTTTGGAAACAAGACACCCCAAGCTTTTTGCTGAGAGGCATGTTGAGCCCTTTGAATATTTTTTTTTTTAGTCGCTAGTGATTGAATAAAGACAAAAATAAAAAAGATTTTTTTTTTTTTCAAAAAGTTGTCACTAAATGATATATTGCTAACACATGCAATAGTTATATGTGGAATTGCACCCCAAAATACATTCAGCTGCTTCTCCTTAGTATGGGGATACCACATGTGCGGGACTTTTTGGGAGCCAAGCCGCGTACGGCGCCCCGAAACCCAAGCACCGCCTTCAGGATTTCTAAGGGTGCAAATTTTTGTTTTCACTCCTCACTACCTATCACATTTCTTGAGGTGCTAAAATGGCAGAGAAGCACAAAACCCCCCCAAATGACCCCATTTTGGAAAGTAGACACCCCAAGCTATTTGTTGAGAGGCATGTTGAGTATTTTACAGCTCTCATTTGTTTTAGAAAATGAAGAAAGTAAAGACAAAAACAAAAAATTTTTTTTTTTTTTTCAAAAAGTTGTGACAAAATGCGAGATCTGCAAAATACACACAATACCTCTCACCAAATAGCTTGGGGTTGCTACTTTCCAAAATGGGGTCATTTTGGGGGGTTTTATGCCATCTGGGCATTCCATGGCCTCCGATACTGTGATTGGCAGTGAGAAGTGAAATAAAAAAATTACACCCTTAGAAAGCCTGAAGGCGGTGATTGGTTTTTGGGGTTCCGTACGCAGCTAGGCTCCCAAAAAGTCCCACACTTGTGGTATCCCCGTACTCAGGAGAAGCAACAGAATGTATTTTGGGGTGTATTTCCACATATGCCCATCACATGTTTGAGCAATATATCATTTCGTGACAACTTTTTGTAAAAAAAAATATATATATATTTTTTTTTTTCATTATTCAATCTCTTGGGACAAAAAAAAAAAAAAATATTTAATGGGCTCAACATTGCTCTCATCAAATAGCTTGGGGTGTCTACTTTCCAAAATGGGGTCATTTGGGGGGGGTTTGAACTGTCCTGGCATTTTATGCACAACATTTAGAAGCCTATGTCACACGTCACCCACTCTTCTAACCACTTGAAGATAAAGCCCTTTCTGACACTTTTTGTTTACATGAAAACATATTTTTTTTTTGCAAGAAAATTACGTTGAACCCCCAAACACTATATATAATGTTAAAGCAAAGGCCCTACAGATTAAAATGGTGGGTGTTGCATTTTTTCCACACAGTATTTGCGCAGCGATTTTTCAAACGCATTTTTTGTGGAAAAAATACACTTTTTTTTTATTTTAATGCACTAAAACACACTATATTGCTCAAATTTTTGATGAAATAAAAAATATGATCTTAGGCCGAGTACATGGATACCAAACACGACATGCTTTAAAATTGCGCACAAACACGCAGTGGCGACAAACTACATACATTTTTAAAAGCCTTTAAAAGCCTTTACATGATACCACATTAGATTCACGGAGGAGGTCTACTGCTAAAATTACTGCCCTCGATCTGACCTTCGCGGTGATACCTCACATGCATGGTGCAATTGCTGTTTACATATGACGCCAGACCAACGCTTGTGTACGCCTTTGCGCAAGAGAAGGGGGGGCAGGGGTGCTTTTTTTTTTTTTTTTGTTTTTTTTTTTTTTTTTTTTTTTTATTTAGCTTTTTTATTTTATTTTTAAACTGTTCCTTCCATTTTTTTTCTTTGTTATGATTTTTTATTGTTATCTCAGGGAATGTAAATATCCCCTATGATAGCAATAGGCAGTGACAGGTACTCTTTTTTTGAAAAAATTGGGGTCTATTAGACCCTAGATCTTTCCTCTGCCCTCAAAGCATCTGACCACACCAAGATTGGTGTGATAAAATGCTTTCCCAATTTCCCAATGGCGCGGTTTATATCCGGGAGGGGGGACATTCCCTCCCACTGCTTGTAAAAGCAGTCTAGAGGCTAATTACCCGCTAGAATTGCTTTTACATGAAAGCCGATCACTGGCTGAAAAGAATGATACCAAGATGATACCTAAACCTGCAGGCATCATTCTGGTATAACCATTCAAAGTCCAGCAACATACTGGACATATATTGTAATCTTTTTTTTTTCATGCAGCCTCTTGGCTGAACGAAAAAAAAAGAGATTGATTGGTGGGTGTGCCCACCATTAGAATACCTCCCTTCATCCACCCACTTCTAATGATGGGCATACATGCACCATTTATATATGCCGATGCATGGGGGCATCCTCCCGCAAAAGTTATGCCGTGTACACACGGTCGGAATTTCGACCGTATGTACGTGGCATTAGGAGCCAATCGCTCCTCCCCCCCCCCCCCTGCTGCCCCCATGCTTCGGCATATATGCTCTTTTTTTTAACTGTGGTGGTGAAATCACCTCCTACAGCGTTGGAGTCGCGGCTTTATGTATCGTGGGAGCAAACGCTGTTGCTGTCAAGATAAATAAATCCGCGTTGCAACTGAATGGCGCACCTGAAAACAAAAAAATGCTTAACACTAAAACACAGTAAACAAAATTACATACCTGAAAAGCAAGCATGATAAAACATAATAAAACATTGCAGAATAGAATGGAGTAAAAAAAAAGAGCAACAATAGAGAGAGAGAGAGAGAGAACAATAAAACGACAACTATTTTTTTTTTTTTTTTTTTTTTGAGTTTCACAGGTAAAAAAGCTCCTGACTGAAGCGACTGAATCAAAACGCTACCACAAAAAAAATGTTAGCGATCGCAGGGATCAGGCCTGACTCTGCGAACGCTGCAGTTATGTGTGCTTAGTGTTTTGTAAGTGACAGTGATCGATCGATACTGCACTTGGGTGGGCTGGGCTGGGCGGAGGGGGAAAACGCAGGTGCTAGCAGGTATCTGGGCTGATCCCGCTAACAATGCGTTTTTTTTTTTTGGAACCCTAAACTGCTGGGACGCTAGTATAGATCTGATCAGATCAGATATTGATCTGTTCAGATACTGTGCCACTAAGGGAGGTGTATGCTTTGCGCGTGGGTGTTTGCGGTACTGGCACTAACCTGGGGCGACGCAGACCTTATTAGACCCTAAAACCTAATTGATATCACCCGCCGGGCGATCAGGGGGTTAAACCGTTATTGGGTAATAAATGGCGGGTGCCCTGACAGTATAAAAAACAAGCTAACTAACCAGCGTCACCCGTAACAGTAATACAAAAAAAAACTGGTTACCTAGCGACACTAATGCAGCGATCAGAAAAACGATCGCTTAGTGACACTGGCAAAAGGGGGTGAAAGGGTTAACTAGGGGCAATCAGGGGGTTAAAACCTTTATTAGGTAATATATGGGGGTACCTGACGCTATATAAAAACCTGACGGGGAACCTAAATAACTAACTGGCTGACCAGCGTCACCAGTGACATTTATACAGTGATCACTGGTGAAAGGGTTAACTCTAGGGGCAATCAGGGGGTTAAAACCTTTATTTAGGTTGTAATATGGGGGTACCTGACCTATAAACCTATTTATGAACCTATATAAACATGGCGGTTAAAAAAAAAAAAAAAAATGGTTACCTAGCGACACTAATGCAGCGATCAGAAAACCGATCGCTTAGTGACACTGGCAAAAGGGGGTGAAGGGGTTAACTAGGGGCAATCAGGGGGTTAAACCTTTATTAGGGGGGGGGTAGGGGGCTACCTTGGACCTAAAACTAACTGCCCTGACAGTTATTACAGTCACACTGACACTAAATGCAGTGATCAGTAAATAAATGATCACTGCAATTAGTGACACTGTGACTGGGGGGGGGAGGGGGTGATCTGGGGGGTGATCAGGGGGTGACAGGGGGGTGGAATATGTGCCTAACTGTACTGGTGTCAGTGTACTGTTGTGCACTAACCTTTACATGTTCACCGCTCGGCGTCTCCGGTCACATAGACCGGCGCACCGAGCGTGACATCACTTCCGCCTTCCTGTCTATACAATAGACAGGAAGGGGAAGCTTTTCATTGGCCAGGAGCGATCGCGAGGGGGTGGCCAGAAACCACTGGCCGTCCCCTCGTCCCGGATCGCTCCTGACACGATCCCGACCGTCCCCGCCGGCGGAGGGGGGTCCGATCGGACCCCCCAACCGCCGGAAGAATGTCACGTACAGGTACGTGATTCTGCCTGTACGTGCCATTCTGTTGACGTATATATACATGGGGCGGTCGGGAAGTGGTTAATAAATGCTAAATAAAAGACTGATTTAAAGTATATATAAGATGAAAGGCCAGGGAGCACAGAGGTGACACATGAAGAAAGTGACATAGTCACCAAATTATAAGGATAGTCACATCGTGGTGAAGGGATAGATCACGCTCACTCACCCAGACTATTAAGGACGATTCTTACATTTTGTTTCTCTCATATTTGGATGTTCATATGATCTATACATGTGCATGTTACAGTGCCCAGCCTTGAGGCACATGGTTGCAGTTATCCATATATATGCACTTTATATAAGGACAGTTCTTAGAAGAAATTACGTTTTTTCCTCATGTTTTGAGCTTCACATGATTTACACCTGTGTATGTTGCAGTGTCCAGTCTTGAGGCACAGGGTTGCAGTTAAATACATATGCACTATATATATATATATATATATATATATATATATACAGTATCTCACAAAAGTACACCCCTCACATTTTTGTAAATATTTTATTATATCTTTTCATGTAACAACACTGAAAAAATTACACTATGCTACAATGTAAAGTAGTGAGTGTAAAGCTTGTATAACAGTGTAAATTTCCTGTCCCTTCAAATAAACTCAACATAGACATTATTGTCTGGCAACAAAAGTGAGTACACTCCTCAGTGAAAATTTCCAAATTGGGCCCAATTAGCCTATTTCCCTCCCCAATGTCATTTGACTCGCTAGTGTTACAAGGTCTCAGGTGTGAATGGAAAGCAGGTGAGTTAAATGTGGTGTTATCGCTCTCACTCTCTCATACTGGTCACTGGAAGTTTAACATGGCACCTCACGGCAAAGAACTCTCTGAGGATCTGAAAAAAAAATAGTTGCTCTACATAAAGATGGCCTAGGCTTTAGGAAGATTGCCAAGACCCTGAAACTGAGCTGCAGCATGGTGGCCAAGACCATACAGCGGTTTAACAAGACAGGTTCCACTCAGAACAGGCCTCGCTATGGTCATCCAAAGTAGTGGAGTGCACATGCTCAGCGTTATATCCAGAGGTTCTCTTCGGAAAATAGACGTATGTGTGCTGCCAGCATTGCAGCAGAGACCACACATTGCATCAAATTGGTCTGCATGGCTGTTGTCCCAGAAGGAAGCCTCTTCTAAAGATGATGCACAAGAAAGCCTGCAAACAGTTTGCTGAAGACAAGCAGACTAAGGACATGGATTATTGGAACCATGTCCTGTGGTCTGATGAGGCCAAGATAAACGTATTTGGTTCAGATGGTGTCAAGCGTGTGTGGCGGCAACCAGGTGAGGCGTACAAAGACAAGTGTGTCTTGCCTACACTCAAGCATGGTGGTGGGAGTGTCATGGTCATTTTCACTTACTGGTGTACTCACTTTTGTTGCCAGCGGTTTTAGACATTAATGGCTGTGTGTTGAGTTATTTTGAGGGGACAGCAAATTTACACTGTTATACAAGCTGTACACTCACTACTTTATATTGTAGCAAAGTGTCTTTTCTTCAGTGTTGTCACATGAAAGATATAATAAAATATTTACAAAAATGTGAGGGGTGTACTCACTTTTGTGAGATACTGTATTGTTTAGGAGTCACATCAGATCAGCCAGTGATCTGTGAAGCACATACACCATTCATTTTGTAGCACTATTATCATTTTATTTCAAAGGCACTTTATATTATATCAATTCTCCAGCAGTTATTCATAAAGATATGGACTATTAAAGTGGTTGTAAACCCTTACAGACCACTTTGACCTACAGGTAAGCCTAGATTAAGGCTTACCTGTAAGTCCAAGAAATATTTGCAAAAAAACAGGCACCGCTGTCTACAGGGCATGCACCGTAGACAGCGGCACTGAGCATTCCGCTGCTAACGGCGACATGCCCTTAGTGGCAGCTCCCACACGCATGCGCGGGAGTGACGTCATCGCGGCTCCCGCCAATCACAGCGCCGGAGCCACGATACCCGGAAAGAAGATGGACGATCCGTGGAAGAGGGGACAGCGGTGACATCGCTGGCTCCTGTGTCAGGTAAGTGACACATAATGGGCTACTATGCGATGCATAGTAGCCCATTATGCTTTACCTTTGCAGGGAAACAAAGAGGAAGTAAACCTATCAGGGTTTACTTCCTCTTTAACACTTTATTTCTAGGATTTATATATATTTTTGGGGATTTTGAAAGTATATTCTTAGGAATCACTTAATTTATATGCACCTCTAAGGACAGAGCAGCACTACCCATTTCTTTTTATTTACACCTTCTAGCCACGGATAAGCTATTGAGTGACAGCAGCTGTTTGGTTTATATATTCACATTTTACTGAAAGTGGTAGCGAGAGAATATTACACATTATCATGGGATCAGCTTAGCAACATCCAAGTAACAAGGCAGGATTGGGGGATGCCATTCCTGGGAGTTTTTAAGCCGCACCATTTTTTTCAGTTGGGAAAAGAATAAATATATTGATTACAATATTATACTATTAACACTTGCACAGCCAGAGCCAGTTTTGCATCTTTTGCAAACATTTAAAAAAAATTTAGGCCTGAAGATGACATAAAATCCCCCAAACCATAAAGAGAGTCCCGGAGCAAAAAAACTAAAGAAATGAGCGCAGGGACGGCATGACAGCGATGGACTGCACAGTCGCCGCCTTATGTGGGGTATGTCAGCGCTTTAAGAAAAGGGGAGTGGCTACAGGGGCTGGGCGGTGCTCAGGCAAAAATGAACAGGGAAAGGAAAAGTGATGTCAGTCTAAGAGTGGTGGAGGAAGCGATTCCCACCCACCCGCCCTTTATGGTTTAGGTGAAGGGGAAAATAAACGGGTTCTCAAGTCAAGGCAGTTTTTTGAGTCGCTGGAAGAGGAGAAGAGAGAGGTACATGTATGGAACATGTTGTACCCATCCATGGGATGGGGGTGGTTATGGTACTTACAGGTTAAGAGGGGTTAACCTGGAAGGGTTAAAAAAGGGTAGATCACTGTGATGGTTTGGTACCGCCTCAGAGTCAGGGGTTTCTGACTGGAGGCAAGAGGTCAAAGTTCAAAGAAGTTGTTCAGCGTAACCAGTGGTTTGTTGTTTCCCCTACCCATGACCCATTTGAAAGATTTTGAAGTTGACGGTTAAATTTAAATGTTATTTATTTAACTTTATATTTTGTTAATAAAAGGCCGGCTGACCATTTACTCCACACCTTGGTTGACTCCTTTGTTAAAAGGGGTAAGAGGGTCCAGGTCATGGTAAAAGGTTATCGGGTTACTGGGCTTATGTCCTACATATGTCATGTATTTTCTGAGAGTAGACACCCTTTAGAATAAAATAGTAAATGTTGATGTCACGTGATATTATTACAATGGTTTCTAAAATGCAAAATGTTAGTAAAAAATACACTAAAGTTAATTTTTAGGGCACACAAATCCATTATTGCAATTTTTCTTTTTTGGAAAAATCTAAAAGATGAGGTTGCACCGAATAAATAAATGCCCAATATGTCAAGCCTTAAAATTGCATGTACCTTTGAAATAGCAACACACTTCAGTACCCTATATATTCCATATAAACAAACTATACCTGTGAACAAATCTAAATAGTTTATACATATTATGTATAGAACCAGATACTGTAGGGGTGGGACCACATGTTAAGACAAAAAATTCAGAATAAACCCTCTGCCCACCAGTGATGTAACAAACGTGATTAAAGTAAATGGCGTTACGTAACGCCGTTACTTTAGAGGGTAACGAGTAATCTGATTACTCTTCCCCTCGCGGTAACGCCGTTCCCATAACTGGGGCGGCGTTACCGCAATTACTCGCCGCGATCCGCAGAGCCGTCCGCGGCCTCGGTCTTAGGAAAGGCCGCGGCTTCGGCCTAGCCCTGGAGCGGCGGCCATCTTGGTGCACCCGTCGGCCGTTTACAATGGGATTGCTCCGTCAAATGATGGAGCGATCACTTGTAAACAAACCGGCGTCAAGATGACGCCGGTTCCTCTCTCCCCTCTGTGTACAGATCTGTACAGTGGAGGGGAGAGATCGGATGCCAGCACATACCCTGCCAATACTCTGCAATACCAGCCAATACCCTGACAATACTCTGCAACACCCTGCAATACCCAGGTAATACCCTGCCAATACTCTGCAATACTCTGACAATACTGTGCAACACCCTGAAATACCCTGCCAATACTCTGCAATACCCAGCCAGTACCCTGCCAATACTCTGCAATACCACATTTGTAGGGCCTAGTGTGCATTAACACGGCCTGTACCCCAAAGAGAAGCTTAACAGATAGACATAAAGAGTATATGCGTGTGAAAAAATAATAGATTTTATTTAGGGCAACAGGCCCAAAGATAGGTCAAGTAAATGGGTGGATAAACATACAATTTTACAGTTTTACAAGACGGTCTGTATACATAGAATCATGGATAACCATAAACATGTACAGAAATGCAAAAGAACAAATTGTACAACAACTTGCAATAATATCGGGGTCTTTCAGGAAAATGCCGACATGTTTGTGGTGACACATGCTGCTGCATTTGGTGGTGACACATGCTGCTGCAATTGGTGGTGACACATGCTGCTGTAATTGGTGGTGACACATGCTGCTGCATTTGGTGGTGACACATGCTGCTGCAATTGGTGGTGACACATGCTGCTGCAATTGGTGGTGACACATGCTGCTGCAATTTGGCTGAGCATGAAAAAAGAAAAAAAATTAAAAATACAAAAAAACATATTTGTTCATATGCATAAATTATATATTTTCATGTATAATTGTATATATAAGATTAGGGCAGGGTAGAGAGGATAAGGGCAGAGTGGAGCAGATAAGGGCAGAGTTGAGTGGATCAGGGCATGGTGGAGCAGTTTAGGCCAGAGTGGAGGGGATTTGGCCAGAGTGAAGGGGATTTGGGCAAGGTGGAGCAGATTAGGGCAGAGTGGAGTGATTTAGAGCATAGTGGAGTTGATTAGGTAAGGGTGGAGCACATTAGGGCAGAGTGGAATGAATTAGGGCAGGGTGGAGCAGAAAATAATTAATAATACCTAAAATGTATATTTGTTTATTTGTATAAAATGTATGTTTTTATATATGATTCGGTACTGTAGATTAGGGCAGATTGGTGTGGGTTAGGGCAGATTGGAGTAGATTAGGGCAGGGTGGAGAGGATTACGGCAGAGTGGAGCGGATTAGAGCAGGGTGGAGCGTATTAGGGCAGGGTGGAGCGGATTAGTGTAGGGTGGAGCGGATCAGAGCAGAGTGGAGAGGATTATGGCATTGTGGAGCAGATTAGGGCAGGGTGGAGCGGATTAGGGCATGGTGGAGTGGATTAGCAGGGTGGAGCAAATTAGTGTAGGGTGGAGCAGATCAGGGCAGAGTGGGGCGGATTAGGGCAGAGTGGAGTGGATAAGAGCATGGTGGAGCAGATTAGGGCAGAGTGGAGCAGATTAGGGCAGGGTGGAGTGGATTAGGGCAGGGTGGAGTGGATTAGAGCAGGGTGGAGTGGATTAGGGCAGGATGGAGCGGATTAGGGCAGAGTGGAGCTGATTAGGGCAGGGTGGAGTGGATTAGAGCAGGGTGGAGCGGATTAGGGCAGGGTGGAGCGGATTAGGGCAGGGAGGAGTGGATTAGGTCAGGGTGGAGTGATTTAGAGCATGGTGGAGCGGATTAGGAAGGGAGGAGCATATCAGGGCAGGGTGGAGCAATTTAGGTTAGGGTGGGGGGGAATAGGTCAGAGTGGATTGGATTAGGGAAAAGTGGAGCTGATTAGGGCAGAGTAGATTAGATTAGATTAGTGTAATGTAGTGTAGTGTAGATTAGTATAGTGTAGTTAGGGCCTGGCCAGAAAGGGATTACTTTGACGCAGTTGGCCAGCTTAAACATGTATTGCAATGCATGTGAACAAAAAATCCCTGTTTTTTTGCAAAGTACGCAAATTTAGAAGAGTATATAGCAGTGGGCAGCAGTGTTGGTCATCTTACTTTAAAAAAGTAATTAGTTATGTTACAAATTACTTCTCCCAAAAAAGTAATTGAGTTAGTAACTCAGTTACTACATTGGAAAAGTAATTAGTTACTCAGAAAAGTAACTGTGATTTTTTTTTTTTAATATTCTTAGGGGGGGTCTAGTATTACTGTAAGCAAGGGGCGCGTTCCCCCCTGCACGTCTATTTCCCCTCTGCACCCCCCTGCACGTCTGTTCCCCCCCAACACATATATCTTTTTCCCCTCTGTACCCCACTACACATCTGTCCCCCCCACACACGTATATCTGTTCCCCCTCTGTACCCCACTACACTTTGCAAAAACCTGTGAAAATTCCACCACCATAAAGCCCCCACTGTAATATCCACAATCTCCCCCACTGTAAGATCCACGTCATCTCCCCAACTGTAATATTGGCTGAGTATGGCTGGGTACGGCTGAGCATGGCTGGGTACAGCTGGGTATCGCCGAGTATGGCTGGGTATTAACGTGTATTGCAGAGTATGGCTGGGTATTACAGAGTATTGCAGAGTATGGCTGGGTATTACCGAGTATTGCAGAGTATGGCTGGGTATTACAGAGTATGGCAGAGTATGGCTGGGTATGGCAGAGTATTGGCAGAGTTGTTGCAGAGTATTGGCAGGGTGTTGCAGAGTATTGGCATGGTGTTGCAGAGTATTGGCAGGGAGTTGCAGAGTATTGGCAGGGTGTTGCAGAGTATTGGCAGGGTGTTGCAGAGTATTGGCAGGGTGTTGCAGAGTATTGGCAGGGTGTGGCAGAGTATTGCAGAGTATTGGTATTGGCAGGGTGTTGCATGGTATTGGCAGGGTGTTGCAGAGTATTGGCAGGGTATTGCAGAGTATTGGCTGGGTATTACAGAGTATTGGCTGGGTATTGCAGAGTATTGGCATGGTGTGGCAGGGTATTGCAGAGTATTGGCAGGGTGTTGCAGAGTATTGGCAGGGTATTGCAGAGTATTGGCAGGGTATTGCAGAGTATTGGCAGGGTATTGCAGAGTATTGGCAGGGTATTGCAGAGTATTGGCTGGGTATTGCAGAGTATTGGCTGGGTATTGCAGAGTATTGGCTGGGTATCGCAGAGTATTGGCTGGGTATTACCGAGTATTGCAGAGTATTGCAGAGTATTGCAGAGTATGGCTGGGTATTACAGAGTATTGCAGAGTATGGCTGGGTATTACGGGGTATTGCAGAGTATGGCTGGGTATGGCAGATATTGCAGAGTATGGCTGGGTATTACGGGATATTGCAGAGTATGGCAGAGTATGGCTGGGTATGGCAGGGTGTTTCAGAGTATTGGCAGGGTGTTTCAGAGTATTGACAGGGTGTTGCAGAGTATTGGCAGAGTATTGCAGAGTATTGGCAGAGTATTGCAGAGTATTGGCAGGGTATTGGCAGGGTATTGGCAGGGTACTGGCTGGGTATTGCAGAGTATTGGCAGGGTATTTCAGGGTGTTGCAGAGTATTGGCAGGGTATTACCTGGGTATTGCAGGGTGTTGCAGAGTATTGTCAGGGTATTGGCTGGTATTGCAGAGTATTGGCAGGGTATGTGCTGGCATCCGATCTCTCCCCTCCACTGTACAGATCTGTACACAGAGGGGAGAGAGGAACCGGCGTCATCTTGACGCCGGTTTGTTTACAAGTGATCGCTCCATCATTTGACGGAGCAATCCCATTGTAAACGGCCGACGGGTGCACCAAGATGGGCGCCGCTCCAGAGCTAGGCCGAAGCCGCGGCCTTTCCTAAGACCGAGGCCGCGGACGGCTCTGCGGATCGCGGCGAGTAATTGCGGTAACGCCGCCCCAGTAATGGCAACGGCGTTACCGCGAGGGGAAGAGTAATCAGTTAGATTACTCGTTACCATCTAAAGCAGGGGTCTCAAAGTGGCGGCCCTCCAGCTGTTGCCAAACTACAAGTCCCATGAGACATTGCAAGGCTGACAGTTACAAGCATGTCTCCCACAGGCAGAGAGAGGCATGATGGGACTTGTAGTTTCACAACAGCTGGAGGGCCGCCACTTTGAGACCCCTGATCTAAAGTAACGGCGTTTACTTTTTTTTTTTACTTTAATCTTTATTAAACAAATTTCTTTTTGACATACAGACATTCACATTAATAAAGCATATACCAAACTTATACATCAATAAATCCTGCCTGTTATTGCCCCGGCACTTTACCATTACTATGTTCCTTTTCTACCCTGATCTATTCTCTCCCTGTCCTCCCCCCTCCCCCCCCACCCACCCCATTTACTGGTACTTTGTTACTTTATGTTAACTCTTTGACATCCATAGTCTCCACATATTCTCAAATTCTGCACCTTTTCCTCCTTTCATGTAGGCTACTCTTTCTTTCATCAGTGTTTCATTTACGCCTTCTACCCAGTTCTCTACTGTGGGTGGGTGCCTTGATTGCCACCTCAATGTAATCATCTTTCTTGCTTGGAACAGACTCCTCAGAATGGCCACCGTCGTGCTCCTCCTTTCCCCTTGCTCCTGCCTATACCCCAGAATGCACACCATCGCCTCATTTACCAGTCCCGTGGAGAACCTTTCCCTCAGGGTCTGAGTCACTCCCTCCCAATAACGAAAGAGTTTCGGGCATCTCCATACCATATGTAGGAGGTCCCCTGTTCCCTGACATCTAGGGCATTTGTCATCTGTTCTTTTGCCGAATTTGTGCAAGCGTTTTGGGGTATAGTAGGCTCTGTTTAATAACATTAGATGTGATATCCTTTGAGAGGCTGAGACTGACACCATTGGGCTCATCTCAAGGACCCTCCTCCACTGCTCCTGCGATACTCCCCCTATGTCCCGTTCCCATTTGCTTCTTATTAGATCGAGTTTCACATTACTTTTAGTTGTTGTAGTAATCTGCCCATATATTACCGAGATTAGGCCCTTCATGGGGCCCAGCCGGGCTAGTCGTTGTAACAGAGGAACCTCCACCCAGCATGGTGATTGGCCACCAAACTGGGATCTCAGGGCGTGCGCTATTTGGAGGTACGTATAGTGTGCATTCTGGGGTATTTTAAATTCTTCTTTCAGAGCTGCGAATGTTTTAAGCTTATTTCCCATATAAAGTTGGTTCAATCTTTTTATACCTCGCACAGCCCATTCTTTATTTCTGCCTATCAGTAATGTTTCTTGTAGCTTATTGTTATTCCATATAGGCGAGAATTCATTCCACCCGTTATATTTCAGTGCTCTTTTAGATGCATTCCATATCTTCGCGAGCATCCGGATTGTCGGATACCTGCAAGGAAACGCGTCTGCCTCTAATGCCTCTATTAGTGAGTCGTGTGGGTTGTCTGTCATCAGGATTATCCCGTTCGGGGTACCTCCATTCTCCTCCCCGCACCCCGCCAGTTGCTGTAATTGTGCCGCCCAATAGTAATGCTCTGGGTTGGGGAGTGCCACTCCCCCCTCCCCTGTAGGTAGTTGTAATGTGCGTAAACTTATCCTGGATTGACCCCCCTTCCATATCAGTTCTCTGAATAAACTTTCAATCTTATTGAACCATTTTTTGGCAATCCACACCGGTGCATTGTGTAATACGTACAGCAGTTGAGGCAGCCAGATCATTTTGATCAGGCTGCATCTACCTGCTGCTGATAGGGGTAGTCGTCTCCAGATGTCGTTTTTTTCCCTAAGTTTTTTTAGAAGAGGGAGAAGATTTTTTTTTATATATTGGTTAGGATCTGTAGTGATGACTATCCCTAGGTACTTCAAAGCTTCTACCACTGCCAACTGGGAGTTCCCTGGCAAACTTATTTCCCCCTGTGAGTCTATCGGCATTAGTTCTGATTTGGACCAGTTGATCTCCAGCCCCGAGAAACTGCCGAATATCTCCACTAAACTCATTGCCTTGCCCAAGGATTGACCCGTGTCGCCCAGAAACAAAAGGATGTCGTCCGCGTATAACGCGATTTTCTCCTCTCCTGAGCTCCTCCGAAATCCCTCTAATTCGGTGCACTTTCTTATGGCAATAGCCAGGGGCTCCATGGCCAAAGCAAAGAGCAGTGGGGACAGTGGGCATCCTTGCCTTGTACCCCTCTCCAGTGATATCCTGTCTGATAATGTATTATTAATTTTTAATCTTGCAGTAGGTTTATCATATAGTAATTTGATCCAGCCAATAAATGAAGGGCCAAATCCAAATTTCTCCAGTATTTTCCAAATATACTGCCATTCTATGGTGTCAAAAGCTTTTGTCACATCCAGAGACAGTATCGCTCTATCCCCCCTATTTTTTACTGGGGATTGTAGGTTTAGGAAGGTCCTTCTGATGTTTGTGCTAGTGGATCTATTTGGTATAAACCCTGCCTGGTCTGGGTGGACCAATCCCTGGATGAGCCCTTTCAACCTAGTTGCCAAGGTTTTTGCTAAAATTTTTGCATCTGCGCACAATAATGATATCGGTCTATATGCTCCCACATCTTTTGGGTCCTTCCCTTCCTTGTGTAAAACGATTATGGTGGCTTCTAGCATTGAGGCGGGCAAGTGTCCCGTTTCCCTCGCCCCCTCCAATGCTTTTAGCAATTCTGGTAACAGTATCTCGCCAAAGTGCTTATAAGTCTCTATAAACGGCGTTTACTTTAATCACGTTTGTTACATCACTGGTGGGCAGAGGGTTTATTCTGAATTTTTTGTCCTAACATGTGGTCCCACCCCTACAGTATCTGGTTCTATACATAATATGTATAAACTATTTAGATTTGTTCACAGGTATAGTTTGTTTATATGGAATATACAGGGTACTGAAGTGTGTTGCTATTTCAAAGGTACATGCAATTTTAAGGCTTGACATATTGGGCATTAATTTATTCGGTGCAACCTCATCTTTTAGATTTTTCCATAAAAAAAAAAATTGCAATAATGGATTTGTGTGCCCTAAAAATTAACTTTAGTGTATTTTTTACTAACATTTTGCATTTTAGAAACCATTGTAATAATATGACGTGACATCAACATTTACTATTTTAGTCTAAAGGGTGTCTACTCTCAGAAAATACATGACATATGTAGGACATAAGCCCAGTAACCTTTTACCATGACCTGGACCCTCTTACCCCTTTTAACAAACGAGTCAACTAAGGTGTGGAGTAAATGGTCAGCCAGCCTTTTATTAACAAAATATAAAGTTAAATAAATAACATTTAAATTTAACCTTCAACTTCAAAATCTTTCAAATGGGTCATGGGTAGGGGAAACAACAAACCACTGGTCACTCTGAACAACTTCTTTGAACTTTGAACTCTTGCCTCCAGTCGGAAACCCCTGACTCTGAGGCGGTACCAAACCATCACGGTGATCTACCCTTTTTTAACCCTTCCAGGTTAACCCCTCTTAACCTGTAAGTACCATAACCACCCCCATCCCATGGATGGGTACAACATGTTCCATACATGTACCTCTCTCTTCTCCTCTTCCAGCGACTCAAAAAACTGCCTTGACTTGAGAACCCGTTTATTTTCCCCTTCACCTAAACCATAAAGGGCGGGTGGGTGTGAATCGCTTCCTCCACCGCTCTTAGACTGACATCACTTTTCCTTTCCCTGTTCATTTTTGCCTGAGCGCCGCCCAGCCCCTGTAGCCACTCCCCTTTTCTTAAAGCGCTGACATACCCCACATAAGGTGGCGACTGTGCAGTCCATCGCTGTCATGCCGTCCCTGCGCTCATTTCTTTTGTTTTTTTGCTCCGGGACTCTCTTTATGGTTTGGGGGATTTTATGTCATCTTCAGGCCTAAATTTTTTTTAAATGTTTGCAAAAGATGCAAAACTGGCTCTGGCTTTGCAAGTGTTAATAGTATAATATTGTAATCAATATATTTTTTCTTTTCCCAACTGAAAAAAACTCCCAGGAATGGCATCCCCCAATCCTGCCTTGTTACTTGGATGTTGCTACGCTGATCCCATGATAATGTGTAATATTCTCTCGCTACCACTTTCAGTAAAATGTGAATATATACACCAAATAGCTGCTGTCACTCAATAGCTTATCCGTGGCTAAAGGGTGTAAATAAAAAGAAATGGGTAGTGCTGCTCTGTCCGTAGAGGTGCATATAAATTAAGTGATTCCTAAGAATATACTTTCAAAATCCCCAAAAATATATATAAATCCTAGACATAAAGTGTTAAAGAGGAAGTAAACCCTGATGGGTTTACTTCCTCTTTGTTTCCCTGCAAAGGTAAAGCATAATGGGCTACTATGCATCGCATAGTAGCCCATTATGTGTCACTTACCTGACACAGGAGCCAGCGATGTCACCGCTGTCCCCTCTTCCACGGATCGTCCATCTTCTTTCCGGGTATCGTGGCTCCGGTGCTGTGATTGGTGGGAGCCGCGATGACGTCACTCCCGCGCATGCGTGTGGGAGCCGCCACTAAGGGCATGTCGCCGTTAGCAGCGGAATGCTCAGTGCCGCTGTCTACGGTGCATGCCCTGTAGACAGCTGTGCCTGTTTTTTTGCAAATATCTCCTAAACCGTGTAGGTTTAGGAGATATTTCTTGGACCTACAGGTAAGCCTTAATCTAGGCTTACCTGTAGGTCAAAGTGGTCTGTAAGGGTTTACAACCACTTTAATAGTCCATATCTTTATGAATAACTGCTGGAGAATTGATGTAATATAAAGTGCCTTTGAAATAAAGTGATAATAGTGCTACAAAATGAATGGTGTATGTGCTTCACAGATCACTGGCTGATCTGATGTGACTCCTAAACAATACAGTATCTCACAAAAGTGAGTACACACCTCACATTTTTGTAAATATTTTATTATATCTTTCATGTGACAACACTGAAGAAAAGACACTTTGCTACAATATAAAGTAGTGAGTGTACAGCTTGTATAACAGTGTAAATTTGCTGTCTCCTCAAAATAACTCAACACACAGCCATTAATGTCTAAACCGCTGGCAACAAAAGTGAGTACACCAGTAAGTGAAAATGACCATGACACTCCCACCACCATGCTTGAGTGTAGGCAAGACACACTTGTCTTTGTACTCCTCACCTGGTTGCCGCCACACACACTTGACACCATCTGAACCAAATACGTTTATCTTGGCCTCATCAGACCACAGGACATGGTTCCAATAATCCATGTCCTTAGTCTGCTTGTCTTCAGCAAACTGTTTGCAGGCTTTCTTGTGCATCATCTTTAGAAGAGGCTTCCTTCTGGAACGACAGCCATGCAGACCAATTTGATGCAATGTGTGGTCTCTGCAGCAATGCTGGCAGCACACATACGTCTATTTTCCGAAGAGAACCTCTGGATATAACGCTGAGCATGTGCACTCCACTACTTTGGATGACCATAGCGAGGCCTGTTCTGAGTGGAACCTGTCTTGTTAAACCGCTGTATGGTCTTGGCCACCATGCTGCAGCTCAGTTTCAGGGTCTTGGCAATCTTCTTAAAGCCTAGGCCATCTTTATGTAGAGCAACTTTTTTTTTCAGATCCTCAGAGAGTTCTTTGCCGTGAGGTGCCATGTTAAACTTCCAGTGACCAGAATGAGAGAGTGAGAGCGATAACACCACATTTAACTCACCTGCTTCCCATTCACACCTGAGACCTTGTAACACTAGCGAGTCAAATGACATTGGGGAGGGAAAATGGCTAATTGGGCCCAATTTGGAAATTTTCACTGAGGAGTGTACTCACTTTTGTTGCCAGACAATAATGTCTATGTTGAGTTTATTTGAGGGGACAGGAAATTCACACTGTTATACAAGCTTTACACTCACTACTTTACATTGTAGCATAGTGTAACTTTTCAGAGGCATTTGACAGGTATAACTGCGATATGTTAATTCATCACTGCCTATTTTAACCCTGGAAATGCTGCACAAATGCGCTGCATTGTGCATAGTTGCTGGGCATTTGCTGAACATTCACTTGGACAGTTACGGCTTGGTGGGCTTACTGTGGTGTGAAGCAAACCACAGTAGCTTACTGGTAAATGCCTCTGCCTGGCAGCATTAGAGTTGTTGGACCAACAGCAATGGAAGAAGGTGTCTTTGAGGTGTTGAATTGGCCTCCAAATTGTCCTGATCTCTATTGGAGCATCTGTGGGATGTGCTAGAAAAACAAGTCCGATCCATGGAGGCCCCACCTCACAACTTACAGGACTTAAAGGATCTGCTGCTGATGACTAGGTGCCAGATTCCACAGAATACCTTCAGAGATCTAGTGGAGTACATGCCTTTATGGGTATGGGCTGTTTTAGTGGCAAAAAGTATACCTACCCAGTATAATGTAGAAGGTCTTGCTATGGAGGATAGTTGATAATGTGGCTCATCGGCATTTATTCAATCATTTATTCAACAAAAATATCTATAGATGTAATGATTTACTGCAGAGAAAACCCTTGGCATCAAAAGCTGGTATTACCCAATTTATGTTTGTGTGTTCCTTGTGAGGAGATGCCGCTGATCGTCTCTCCTTGCCACACACTCTGTCAGTGTGAGGTGATGAGAGTCGATCACTGTCACTTCCGTGTGTTTACATGTGACTGGCTGTTATTGGACACAGCCGATCGTGGGTGGGTGAGTGCGGCCGCTCTGGGTCCCGTCAGCAGGGCCGCTGATAGGGCAGTACGGCCAGCCCTGTTGTACTGGGCCCGCTCCACAAGGGGGCCTGGCAGCATAACAGTTTATTTCTGCATGTTAAAGAAAATAGGACTTTCTAAAAATTGTCCCTCATTTTTACATGCTTGGGGGTGTAATTACTTTTTCCTGGGCCCCATTAGGTTAACAGAGGGGCCCAGGAGGTGAGTGCAATGGAGGGACTTTTTCTTCATGTTCAGGGGTGCATGTGTACACTGTAGTCCCGCACTGATCTGCTGCCATATAGTCCCGGCTGCTGCTGCCCGGTGGAGGGATACAATAATGCTCCGCTCAGCTCCCTCCTCCCATCCTTAGTGCCGAGACTTGTGTGAGGCGGCAAGTAGTTCAGCAGCAGGAGGAATAGAGGATAGAATCCTCACTGTGTATTATGATCATCAGCATGAAAATCACACAGGCAGCGGGCGCTCTGTCACAGTGTTACATGGCTGCTGGGGGTGCTGACTTTGCTAAGCTATGGCTGTACTGAGTGTTACAGAATGTACAGAAGTCAGCACCCCCAGCAGCCATGTAACACTGTGACAGAGCGCCCGCTGCCTGTGTGATTTTCATGCTGATGATCATAATACACAGTGAGGTGCTACTTTACACTTGCATTTGGGGGGGGGGGGCAGTAAACATGTGCAGCTTGACTGTGTTGTCCCCCCACCACACCCCTTTAACCACTTTCCCACCCAGTGATGTACTGGTACGTCGCTAGACTGGAAGAGTAATATCTAGGTCATTGCTGCAGCAATGATCAAGACATGTACGGAGCAGCAGTGCAATGGAGGCGAAGTACAAACATGACAGGGTGCAAGGAACAGAGAGATGAAATGGTTAAAGATAGGAGGGGTAAAAGATTTTGTTCTGCACTTACCAGATTGGTTGGTGGGGAGCAAAGGGGGGGAGGAGTAGATCCCTCGTGGCAATTAGCAAGTAGGTAGTCACATGCAGTCTGGGCAGCAAGGTGAAAGGACGTTCCCGCCCGCCCGCCCTGAGAGAATCGGTCAGAGGATGGTCGACTAAAGAATGCAGTTACGGTTGGGTCCTTGGCGACGATTAGGTATGGTGTAGTGTTACAAGAATAAAATTAAAAGGGTGTGGCTAAAAAATGTTGGACACATGACAGTTATGGAGTCCTTTCCCATTGGCTGGTGTTAGTCCGGCCTTATGGGTAATGAGTTATGGGGGTCCGCGGTCAGTTAGCGTGTCCCCGAGGCAAGTTTGCGGCTGGGGCAGATGCTACGTTAAAGGGGCTGCAGGCTCAATAAGAAAATGGGGTCGTCAGGGACCAGCAACCATTAGCTTGGATAGATCTGGAGAATTAAAATAGTTAAAATGGTTAAAACTATGGAAATAGAGTTTATATGTTTTTTGGTTTGTTAATAAAAGGCCGTCAAGGCCATTTTCATCCAAGCAGGTGTCATGGTCATTATTTATAGTAATGTAAGTTATGTACATGTTTTGTTTAAGGGTAGTAAGTTATCTGGCTGCCCTAGTCATGATATTTTTTAGCCCCAGTGATTTTGCAAAGTATAAGTAATCCTAGTGGCAGGATTACTGGTAGAAGTCACTGGATTACTTTTATAGGTGGCAGAAGGGGTCCCTCCCCCCTCCTGCTACCACCTTTACCAAGCTCTCCCAGTCCCAAACAATCGGGGAGCCCAGTAAGGGTGCGACCAAAAGAATTCAGTTCCTGGGACACAGTGAGAGGAACTCATGTTCCCCCCACTGTGTGACGTCAGAAACCAGAAGCGGTGAGGATTTTATCATTTCTGGTTTCTGTGTGACCAAGCCATTACCGGTTTGAACAAGCATCTGATCAAACCGATTTTAGTTTGTTCAGATGCTTTGGAGGCCAGAGGAGAGACATAGGGTGTAAGAGACCCCAGACCTCTCCATAAAGAGGACCTGTCATAGCCCATGCTATCAGAAGGAATGTTGTTCATCCCTTCTGATAGCAATAAAAGAGATTTAAAATAATGTAAAGATACAGTGTAAAAACAAAGTAATAAAATAAAAAAAAGTTTTAAAGCCCCCGTTTCCTCATGCTCTTGCTTAGTTGTGAACGTTAATGTTGGTCCTGCATGCATATGAAAACGCTGACAAACCTGCATTTTGTTTTGAAGCGTGGCCAGGCGTGGGGTCGAGAGTGGGGTTGAAGGGGGCTCCATCAGGTACGATGTATGGGGCCCCATCATTTTTAACAGCAGCCCTGCCCGTCAGATGACATCCACCCAGAACAAGAGCGGCACCGTCCCCCCGTCATTTGACAGTGGGCGGGCAGCAATCGGTTAAGTGGTTCAGTTGACCTCATTTACAGTCAGAAGTTCATCCCTTTGATCTAAAAGAACTAATTGTTACAATGTTTCGCTTTAGTGATGTTGTGAGAAACATGGCAGGCTGCCTGTGTTTTCTTTTTGTTTTTTTTGACAGCTGTTGGCTTGAGCAGAGAATTCTCTGCACTGAATCGAGGAAATGCTTTTTTAAGATCGGGAGGAGGATACAATCTCAATCTCGATTCTTTAGAGATTAATTGTGAAGCTCTAGGTCATAGTCAGCATTTTTCTTCTTTCAAACATGGTGAGTCGAGGTAATGCCAAAGAGATCAATTTTGATCTCATCTGACCACAGCACTTTCTCCCAATCCTTCTATGATAGATAGATGATGATTTATTTAAATGTTCATTGTCAAACTTCAAATGGGCATGTACCTTCTTGAAGAGGGGGACCTTGTGGGTGCTGCAGGATTTTAATCCATGGTGGTTTATTGCATTACCAATCGTTTGTTTGGGGACTGTGGTCCCAACTGCCTTTGGATTATTCACAAGCTCCTCCCGTGTAGTTCTGGGCTGATCCTTCAAGGGCAATTGATGATCATTTTGTATTTCTTCCATTTGCAAAAAATGGCTCTAACAGTTGTCTCCTTCTCACCAAGCTTCTTGCTGATGGTCTTGTAGCCCAATCCAGCTTCGTGCAGGTCTACAATTTTGTCCCCAAAATCCTTTAACCACTTGCTTACTGTGCACTTAAACACCCTTCCTGCCCAGACCAATTTTCAGCTTTCAGTGCTCTCGCACTTTCAGTGACAATTGCGTGGTCATGCAATGCTGTAACCAAATACATTTTTTATCATTTTGTTCGCACAAATAGAGCTTTAGTTTGGTGGTATTTATTCGCGACTCCGTTTTTTATTTTTTGCGATATAAGCGAAAACATAGCAGAAATTTTGAAAAAAAACAATATTTTCTCCTTTCTTTTTTAAAAGAAATCCAATAAAATCTAATTTTGTCATAAATTTAAGCCAAAATGTATTCTGCTACATGTTTTTTGTAAAAAAAATTCCGTTAAGTGTATAATAATTGGTTTGCGTGATCAAGGACATATGTACGCAAATGATCATGTAAAAGGGGTGTGCAGGTGATCACGGACATATGTGTGCAGATAATCATTGGCACATGTTATTTTACTGGGACATATGTGAGGGACATGTGTTTTTATTATTTGGGGACATGTGTGTTTTGGGAACATGTGTGTTTTGGGGACATGTGTGTTTTACTGTGGGGACATGTGTGTGTTTTGGGGACATGTGTGTTTTACTGTGGGGACACTACACTGGTGATCAGTGAGTAAAAAACAGTAAAAAAAGCAGCTAATACTCACTGATCACCAGCCGGCTGCAGCGATCCGCTCTCCTCTCCTCACCGACGACTTCCGTGTGAGGAGAGGAGGGCCGATTGCCTAGCAACCGGCTGTTTGTTTACATCACATGACGGCTGTGATTCGACGCGGCCGTCATGTGATCAGGAGGGCCAATCACGAGCCCTCCTGCCGATCCGAGATGCGGCCGCATCGGGATCGCGCCGCTGTGCAGGCACGCGCGCGTGCGATCCCTCTACTTCTGAAGGACGTTCCGGAACGTCCATTCAGAAGTAGACGGCTCCCACCCGGCCGTATATGTACATTGGCCGGGTGGGAAGTGGTTAACAGCTCTTTGGTCTTGCCCATGAGGCTACTTTCACACTGGGGCGCTGAGTGCGCTGGCGGTAAACCAGCGCTATATTTAGCGGCGCTTTACCGTTGTTTTAACTGCGCTTTATGGTCGCTAGCGAAAAAGGGTTAAAACCGGTTAAAATAGCTCAGCGGCGCTTTGCAGGCGGGTTTGGAGCGCTATATAAAAAAATAATAAAAGAAATGATACAGCGTGTCCATATAAGTGAAAACAAATAAACAATGATATATAATATGTAACAAAAGTCCATGTGAAGCGTGGAAATAATAAACAACTAAATAGGTGCTTCACATCCAAAATGTAAAGTTGCAGGGGATATTTCACATCTAATAATCAAAGATGCAAGGCAGAAAATCGCAGACAAGTTCAGGTGTGACAAAACACCCCCACATGTGTCCCCACTCACCGGATCACGATGACACCCAGCTTTGCAGTCTGGGAGTCAGATTAGACTTGTAACAATATCCACCGGGAATTGCTGGATGGCAGGAATGGCTGATGAAAATTATGAGAGAAAACAGGAACCCATAGAGGAAAGAAAAGGACCAATAGTGAAGTATGCTAGGAAAAAGGGCATACTTACAAACGTAAGTTAAAAGTAGGCATTGGAAATGGTATAAAACTGCAGCAAAGGAGACTGGAAGTGATGTCAGAACCGGAAGTGTGTCACGTCAATGCATTTCGCCCTCCCACAGGGCGCCATCATAGGACGTTTGAAGCGCTGCCCCATTGTCTTCAATGGGAAGGGGCGCTTTAGGAGCGGTAAATACACCGCTCCTACAGCACTCCAAAGATGCGGCTTGCAGGACTTTTTTCAGCGTCCTGGAAGCGCACCACTTCAGTGTGAATGCCCTCAGGGCTTTCACATGGGAGTGTATTGAGCGGCTCTTTCAGGGCGCTTTGCTGGCGCTATTTTTAGCTCTTTAACGCCTGCAAAGCACCTCAGTGTGAAAGGGACCTTATGGTAAGGTTTTAATGGAAGAAAGAGTTTCTGTGGACAGGTGTCTTTAATACACTGTTACATTGGGGGTGTTTAGCTCAGTGGTAGATGCATTTTCCAGTGAGTCCACGGCAGTCAGTTATCAGGTTTGAGGGCGAGGCATCACATTTTTATTAGAAGGAATAAAATAAAAGTTTACACACAGGATTTTCCACACAGGGGTTCTTCTCCATCAAATGAGAAAATGCCAAGCCACCTGGCCCTATGCTTACTTTGCCTTGACTTGCATTTCCTTGCTGAACCGGCCTACTCCTGGCCTCAACTGGATTCTCCAGCCCCCTGGGTTTAATCACTGTCCCCAAGACTTCAGGACTTCCTTCAGCCCCCTTGGACTCGCCAACCACCCTGGCTCTCCCAGCCTCCCAGCCCCCAATCTGGTCTCCTAGGCCCTTGTAGCCATTTGGACCTTTCCAATTCTTTCAGAAAAGAAGTCCCCCCTTACCAGGGATATAGTCTAACACAGGGCAAACAGTTTTCCTGACAGGGGTCTATCTTTACACTCCACCTTCCACTGCTCTCACCAGCCCCTCGTTATATGGGCTGTGTGCACCTGGGCACACACCCTGCTAGCTGTCCACAGGATCTGGACACAGGGTTGGAGATCCCCTCCACCCAAAACTCTTAGGAATCTCCAAACGACAGAGTCCCACCCGGCAATAGCAAAATCTGGAGAAGACTGCCAGAGCCAGAGTTTTCTCCTCTCAAAACCTATGCTCTGTAGCTCTGTAGTCAGCAGACATGCAAACTCTGTGTCCACTTTCAATATAATTCTATAGGGACAGAGCCTCGCTCTGCCACAACACATAACGAGTTCTCGTTAGGAGAACCTTTTTATTATCGTTGGTTGGTAGGGGATCAAATACTTATTTTACTCACAGAACTGCAACTCAAGTTATAACATCTGTATCATGTGATTTTTGGTTGATATTCTGTCTCTAGCATTTAAAATGCACCTACAGAGAGGGAAAAAATTATTTGATCCCCTACTGATTTTGTATGCTTGCCCACTGACAAAGAAATGATCAGTCTATAATTTTAATGGTAGGTTTATTTTAACAATGAGAGACAGACAAACAAGTCAACAACAACAAAAATATCCAGAAAAATGCATTTCAAAAAAGTTATAAATTGATTTGCATTTTAATGAGTGAAATAAGTATTTGATCCCCTATCAATCAGCAAGATTTCTGGCTTTCCGGTGTCTTCTATACAGGTAATGAGCTGACATTAGAAGCACAATCTAATCTCAGCTTGTTACCTGTATAAAAGACACCTGTCCACAGAAGCAATCAATCAGATTCCGATCTCTCCACCATGGCCAAGACCAAAGAGCTGTCCAAGGATGTCAGGGACAAGATTGTAGACGTACACAAGGCTGGAATGGGCAACAAGACCGTCGCCAAACAGCTTGGTGAGAGGGTGACAACAGTTGGTGCGATTATTCGCAAATGGAAGAAACACAAAATAACTGTCAATCTCTTTCGGTCTGGGGCTCCATGCAAGATCTGACCTCGTGAAGTTTCAATGACCATGAGAATGGTGAGGAATCAGCCCAGAACTACAGAGAATATTATCAATGATCTCAAGGCAGCTGGGACCATAGTCTGCAAGAAAACAATTGGTAACACACTACACCGTGAAGGACTGAAATCCTGCAGGGCCCGCATGGTCCCCCTGCTCAAGAAAGCACATATACAGTCCCGTCTGAAGTTTGCTAATGAACATCTGAATGATTCAGAGGAGTACTAGGTGAAAGTGTTGTGGTCAGATGATTCCAAAATCAAGCTCTTTGGCATCAACTCAACTCAACGTGTTTGGAAGAGGAGGAATGCTGCTTATGACACCAAGAACACCATCCCTACCGTCAAACATGGATGTGGAAACTTTATGCTTTGGGGGTGTTCTTCTGCTAAGGGGACAGGACAACTTCACTGCATCAAAGGGATGATAGGCAGGGCCATGTACTGTCAAATCTTGGGTGAGAACCAGGGCATTGAAAATGGGTCGTGGATGGGTATTCTAGCATTACAATGACCCAAAACACATGGCTAAGGCACCAAAAGAGTGGCTCAAGAACAAGCAAATGAAGGTTCTGAAGTGGCCTAGCCAGTCTCCAGACCTTAATCCCATAGAAAATATGTGGAGAGAGCTGAAGGTTCGAGTTACCAAACGTCAGCCTCGAAACCTTAATGACTTTGAGAGGATCTGCAAAGAGGATTGGGACAAAATCTCTCCTGAGATGTGTGCAAACCTGGTGGCCAACTATAAGAAACGTCTGATCTCTGTGATTGGCAATAAGGGTTCTGCCAACAAGGTTTTTGCCACAAGGTACTAAGTCATATTTTGTGAAGGGGTCAAATACTTATTTCACTCATTAAAATGAAAATCAATTTATAACAATTTTGAAATGCGTTTTTCTGGATATTGTTGTTATTCTGTCTCTCAAAATAAACCTATCATTAAAATTATAAACTGATCATTTCTTTGTCAGTGGGCAAAATCAGCAGGGGGTCAAATACCTTTTTCCCTCATTGTATGATAACAATTATAGACCCTTCATTTCTTTGTAAGTGGGCAAACTTAGAAAATCTGCCGGGGATCAAATAATTATTTTCCCCAATGTACGTAAAAACAACTAATTGCCATGCAGGTTTTAAAAATTTTCATTAGAAGGTATGAAAATCCCCTGACGCATGCAAATATACCCCAGTAAGACAATAAGGGCTCATTACAGTGCATCAATTTTTTTTGGACATGAACACAGCTGTGCACAAAGCAAGGTCCAGGTGGAGTTTGGGGTGGAGGAAATTGACTGGTCTGAACAGAATCCTGACCGCAACCCGATACAACACATTTGGGATGATTTAGAGCGGAGACTGGGAGCCAGGCCTTCTCGTCCAACATCAGTGCCTGACCTCACATGCATTTCTGGAAGAATGGTCAAACACTCCTAAAACCTGTGGACAGCCTTAATATTGAACCCTATAGACTAAGACTGGAAGATAATTGGTTTCTATGCACCAGATTTTGCACACTTCAGTTTAAGAAAATCTCCCCTAAGTGTCAGTAGCTGGGGGCCTAATTAATAATTATGATTATGAATCTTCAGCACACAGAGAGGAGGAAATGATTTACATATAAATGTTATAAAGTTTTTTAAATAATTTTTTCATAGTTTTAAGTAGGGTTAGAACACTCAGCATTTACTTTATGCTTCAGGATAGAAAGTCAGAGGTCAGGAATTTTACCGAAGGGAACACCTTTTACAACTGTCAGAAATGAGAATTCCCTTTTCTTTGGAGAGATGTTCTCTCACTTCCTGTCTCCAGAGCAGGGATCAAGGAGAAATCTCAATGGCGGTTGCCAGGCAGCAATACAAACCTAACAGAAGTGATAACCCCTTCCCTCGCACCTTTTTAAAGTTAAAGCCAACCCTGGACTCCACCTTCCAGGCATCCAGGGATGTGTATAGCCACACCTGCACCTAGTTCTCAGATCATGCACAAATGTGTCCTTTTAATTGTTAACATGGAATCTTTTTCATTTCTCCCCAGGAACAAATATCCACGAGGCCAAGCGAATTCTGGACGAGAGCGGCTTGCCAATCACCTCCGCCGAAAACCTGGACGATGCCGCCAAGAAGGCCGCTGCAAGCATAAGCAAAAAGTGAAAATTTCATCAAAGAAGAAACATAAAATGGACACACGGAAGCCTCTAACACAGAATGTATCATTTTCACAGAGCAAAAAAGGGGACTGTTCAGTGGAAGTGCCAGGGAACTTATGACATGATATCATTTGGGGAAATGGGAGATTGTGATCATTTTCAAAGAGCTGCTCAAATCATAATCCGTCACTGATTTTTTTTTTTTATATCATCAGATTTTTTCCAATTTATAGTGTTTTAATGTGAAATATCAGCTTAGTGTTTGCATACAAACTATTTTATATACCTCGAAGAAAAGATGAGTCTCATACTGAGCCTGTAGGCCTCGTTTCTGAAACTGTGTGTCGCCTGTAGACAATTTTGTTGAGTGTCATCCTCTGACCTGCACTGGATCATGTTATCCATGAATCAGTTTGATTGAAGTTATGAACTGTTTAAACACACTTTAGCCAAAACGGCTCATTTCCGAGCTACCTCTTTTCACTGAAACTTCTGAGTTGATTTTTTGCTCTTGCGTAGCCCCGTCCAGTTTTCTGAATCACCCTTTCTTCTCGCCTCCTTCCTCCCTCTTATCAAAACCCCCCAGACCTTACAGTGAAAAATCTGCATTTGTTGGAAAAAAAATTCCAACTCCGGCTCAATTTTTTAAAATAAATTTTGGATATGGCTGGGAAGGGTTAACAAAAACATTCTTTGTCCCATTTGAGTAGATTTCCCCTTCTTCCCTGATCTGCCATTTGGTTACTATAAGAGCACAGGCATTTTTATTTCAGGTCCTCTCTTTATATGAGGCCTGGATTCTTTTCACCATTGGGACTCAGGAACATGGGCTTTTGTTTGCTTCTGAACTTGATATGCTAAAACAATTTGGAGCAGTTTAATGCAGCTGAATTGCCAAACCAAGAAACTCAAACCTAAGTCAAAGCACCTTTTGACTCAGTTCTGAGTGTAATGCCCATCCATACAAGCCTTAGTGTGTATCATCTGCCTGTCTGTGGTGCTGCCGTCCATACCGTGTGCCGATTGCATATCATTGAGAGTGTGACCCATCTGCGCACTAGACATTAAATCTTCAGTCCTTTCTTTGGCCATTTTGTTTTGCTGGTGACATAATTTGGAAGCAAAAGGCGATATTATTGCCTCAGTTTCTAATACTGTACTAAATAGCTTTATTTTGGTCTTGAATACTTTCCTACTTTGGCTATATCATGTACGCTTACAAATTTCTTACAAATTTCAATTTTTTATCTGTCCTGCCTTTCCGATTGTTTACAAGATAATTATGGAAAAATGTAATTGTCCAATATGTGCCCTATATGATGTAACTGATTTGAGGGAGTTTTGTATAAACAATGAATTGTCCTTTCCTGACTGTCTCTACTTTTTTGCCATTTTAACAAATAAATACTTGAAATAATAAATGATTTGATTCTGTTATTCTGGATCTGTCTCTCTGTAGGTTGAACTGGATGGCGTCTTAGTCCATAGGGTTTAGTCCATAGGGTTCAATATTGAGTTGGCCCACCCTTTGCAGCTTCAACTCTTCTGGGAAGGCTGTCCACAAGGTTTAGGAGTGTGTGTATGAGAATGTTTGACCATCAGTGCCTGACCTCACAAATGCGCTTCTGGAAGAATGGTCAAACACGCCCATAGACACACTCCTAAACCTTGTGGACAGCCTCAATATTGAACCCTACGGACTAAGACTGGGAGGCCATTAAAGTTCATGTGTGTGTAAAAGACAGGTGTCCCAATACTTTTGGTAATATAGTGTATGTAACTATGGGGGAGATTTACTTAAACTTGAAAACCTAGAATATGGTGCAGCTGTGCATGGTAACCAATCAACTTCTAACTTCAGCTTGTTCAGTTTAGCTTTGACAAAAAAAAAACCTGGAAGTTAATTGGTTTCTATGCACCAGATTTTGCACACTCCAGTGTAAGTAAATCGCCCCTAAGTGTCAGTAGCTGGGGGCCTAATTAATAATTATGATTATGAATCTTCAGCACACAGAGAGGAGGAAAGGACTTACATATACATGTTATAGAGTGTTTAAATAACTTTTTTCTATAGTTTTAAGTAGGGTTAGAACGCTCAGCATTTACTTTATGCTTCAGGATAGAAAGTCAGAGGTCAGGAATTTTACCAAAGGGAACAATTTTTACAACTGTCAGAAATGAGAATTCCCTTTTCTTTGGAGAGATGTTCTCTCACTTCCTGTCTCCAGAGCAGGGATCAAGGCGAAATCTCAATGGCGGTTGCCAAGCAGCAATGCAAACCTAACAGAAGTGATAACCCCTTCTCTCACACCATTTTAAAGTTAAAGCCAACCCTGGACTCCACCTTCCAGGCATCCAGGGATGTGTATAGCCACACCTGCACCTGTGCAATTGAGCTCTTAAAATAGAACTATATACAAAACGTTTTTTTCATTTTGAATAGAGCAAGAGAGGGTTATAACCTCTGTCAGATTTTTTTCACCATCTGTGTCCCATTGCCGAGATTTCCCTTTACTTCCTGTCCGATAGACAAATCAGAAGTGACAGGAAAGTCCTAAAAATTAAGGGAATTTATTGGGGCCCCCCAGGTCACCAGAACTAGTGTTCTCATTGGACGATTTCCCCTCTATTACTTTTCTGGAGCCAACCCAAAATTTGGGATTTTTTTTTGCTTTCAATGAAAATGGTAAACAGGACAAATAGAGGGTGAATCTCCCTAATGGGGGTATCGATGGCAATAAAAACTGAAAAACATTTGAATACCTTTCCACTCCATCCAAAACTAATTTAAAAAGTTTTGCCTTTAGTTATACTTTAATTTACAAATCTTCATATTTATTATATTAAAAACGTAGAACATGTTGCTTCATAGTGAACCTGTACACAGATTTTCCACACTAAAGTATTAACATTTTCAAAACAAGCCGCAAAAACACTTTAAAGCAGGGCCTCATTCATCTCTGTAGCTATAGGCACTAAGGAGAAATTAATGTTCAAATTCCACTGAGACACTGAAAATTAAGCTCATTTCCACTTTTTCTTTGGTAGCCTGCCGGCCCTCTATTGTAAACAAACAAAAGTCTTTTATGTGATCTGTGGGGATTAATTAGTTTACAGTACATGCAGCTACAGAGATCAGTGAAGGCTTGTTTTTTAACCACTTCAGCCCTGGAAGGTTTACCCCCCCCCCCTTCATGACTAGGCCATTTTTTGCGATACGGCACTGCATTGCTTTAACTGAAAATTGCGCGGTCCTGCAACGCTGTACACAAATAAAATGGATGTCTTTTCTTTCCCACAAATAGAGCTTTCTTTTGGTGGTATTTAATCGCCTCTGCAGTTTTTATTTTTTGCGCTACAAACAAAAATAGACCGTGAATTTTGAAACAAAATATATATATATATATATATATATATATATATATATTTTTTTTTTTTTTTTTAACTTTCTGCTATAAAACACATCCAATAAAAAATGTAAAACATCTAATTTATTCATTAAGTTAGGCCAATATGTATTCTGCTACATATTTTTGGTAAAAAAAAATCCCAATAAGCGTATATTGATTGGTTTGCACAAAAGTTATAGCGTCTACAAACTATGGGATATTGTTATGGAATTTTTATTTATTTTTTGTTACTAGTAATGGCGGCGATCAGCGACTTATAGCGGGACTGCAACATCGTGGCAGACAAATCGGACAATAATACTTATAATGAAGAAGAAACAGCAAGAGGACAGAACCTGAGCAAATGATTCAACTCCTCAACAGACAGGATATATATATATATATATATATATATATATTTATTTATACTGTATATAGTATACACCAATCAGCACTAACATATCTTTACAGAACATATCTGCCATAACAATATGACCACAGAGAGGTAAAGTGAATAAAATTTATTATCTTGTTCCAATGGCATGTGGAGATGGGTGGGATATATCAGACAGCAAGTCTGATCAAGCATAGGGATTTGAAGGACTTTGACAAGGGACACATTTTAATGGCTACTGGATCAGAGTGACTCCAGAACTGCAGATCTTGTAGGATGTTCCCGGTCTGCAGTGGTCAGGACCGACCAAAAATCATCCAAGGAAGGAAAACCTGTGAACTGGCAACAGGGTGATGCATAGCTCCCAACTCTCCCTCATTTTGGTCTGATCTAAAGTTGTATATAAAATGCACTTGTGTTTCCCCAGTGCTAAACCTTTCATCAAAATTCTAAATTGGTGCATTTGTCAATTTTAAACGCCAATATAAAGGAATAGTAGTGGTAAAAAAAAAGTCCTTATGGATGTAAATAACCTTTTTTTTGGTTAATTCGTCTTTAGTGTGCCAGGGGGGCGTGTCCTATGCCTACATACGTTTGCAAGTAGGGGTCCCTCATTCCTATCTCAAAATGTAGGGAGGTATGTGTGATGGACGGCAAAGACTCATTGATGCACGTGGGGTGCAAGCGCTGGCCAGTGTTGTCTGATCCAAAAGAAGAGCTACTGTAGTTCAAATTGCTGTAAACATTAAAGCGGTGTTTTACCTTAAAAAACATTTTTTTAAAAGTCAGCATCTAAAAAAAAAGTAGCTGCTGACTTTTAATAAGTACACTTACCCTCCCAGGGCGCCCGCGATGTCGGTCGTGGAGGCCGAGATGTCTCTCGGCGATCCGGTTCCAGCGCCGCCATCCTCAGTAAGGGAAACGGCTTCCCGTTTCCTACTGCGCATGCGCGAGTCGGCGCGCGGCCTTCTGCGCATGCGCGAGTCTAATTTGTGAATGGGGAACGCGATGTGTTGTGGGACACAGTTCCCATAACACACCGCGCCCCATTTACTAGAAGACGGAAGGAGAGAAGATCACCGCGGCGCTGGAAGAGGCAGATTAAGACGATCTGCCTAGCAACAGCCATTTCTGGCAAGTAAAAAATATATATATATTTTTTTTCATTTTAAATTGTTAACATTTTTTAAAAGTTTTTTTTTTCAGGGTGTCCCACCACTTTAAAGAGGTTGTAAAGATTTGTTTTTTCATTAAAATAATAAACTGGTATACTTCTATGTTGTGTCAGAACACACAGTGCATCGCATATAGAGCTGTGTGGCTGCAGACTGGCAGGGTGCCCATACTGACCTGTGTCCACAGCTAAAAGTGTCTACAATGGGCATGTGAGCATCAGAACTGGATATATACACAGTATACAGGTAGGTATATATGAGTAGGGTGTGTGTATATATATATATATATATATATATATATACACAGTATCTCACAAAAGTGAGTACACCCCTCAAATTTTTGTAAATATTTTATTATATCTTTTCATGTGACAACACTAAATAATCTACGCTTTGCTACAATGTAAAGTAGTGAGTGTACAGCTTGTATAACAGTGTAAATTTTGGCCTTTTCTCTTAGGGGTGTACTCACTTTTGTTGCCAGCGGTTTAGACATTAATGGCTGTGTGTTGAGTTTTTTTTGAGGGGACAGCAAATTTACACTGTTATACAAGCTGTACACTCACTACTTTACATTACATATAAGAAAATATTTAAAAAAATGTGAGGGGTGTACTCACTTTTGTGAGATACTGTATATACACACACAGTATACATGTAGGTATACATAAGTAGGCTCCATATACACAGTATAGATGTAGGTATATATGAGTAGGCTGTATATACAGAGTATACAGGTAGTTTTAAATGAAAAGGCTCTATATACACACACAGTAAAATATAGGTATATATGAGTAGGCGCTATGTACACAGGATACAGGTAGGTATACAGGAGTAGGCTCTATATATACAGTATACAGGAAGGGAGACATGTGGATGCTCTATACACACAGTATACAGGTAGGTATACAGAAGCAGGGTTTATATATACAGTAAGGTAGATGGGGCTCTATACACACAGTATACAGGTAGGTATGTATGTTTTAGGAGGCTCTATACACACATAGGGTTATGTAGTACACATAGGGATGAAGTATATACACCGTTGCTATGGTTACTAGTGACACTCAGCCCTCTCTCAGACATGGAAGGGCTCAGTCACCACACAATATAAAAGTCAAGCCTGCCTGTGGTCAGAAGTGACCCGGGTCCCCTCCATACACAGTACTATACACACAGAACACAGATATATGTACTGAATGGATCAACATTTAACCCAACTCCATTCATAACCCACTTCCTGGCTCCCCTACAGCCCTCAGGACCCCACAAAGGATCCCCAGTCTGTCCTTCTCACTGCCTGATACCAGACCAACTGTCACAGTTCCTTTATATTATGAAATTATTAAACCCAGTGTTTATTAAATACCATAATAAAGCTTTATTTGTTTAATAACAATGGAATAAGCTCAAGTTCATTTGGGTACTTGTGTTGTGTGAGCCAGTATATTTCAGGCAAAGGATGGGGCAGCTAGTGTGAGAAGGCCAGTGCTGTTATTGGCAGTTGATCTCTGTGCAGGTGTTTGGGGCACCTCTAGGGGTCCTGACAGGCAAACGGTGAAGAGGAACTCGACTGAGACGCATCTCTGAAGCCAGACTCCAGCGATTATCGCCATAAACGATTATTATTCTACATTTTTGTCTTCTTATTGTTATTTCTATAGTGTTGTATAGTGTTGTATAGTATAGTATTGTTGTATAGTATTAGTATTAACTATTTTCAGGTAAACCTTCATTCACCTGCGATACCATCAAGATGCCGCGCCGTCCACGCCGCAACAACCGTGAAATACCACCACGTGACCCAGCAGGTATGACAATTGTACCATATTAACCCCCCTTATGATTCATGAACACATATATGAGGCATCCAGGAAGTGGGCTTTAAACCTGGGTCCTCCATATATGTGTTCTTACAATACATACTATTGTTTCTTGGCTCTATTATGGGCACAAAAAACAAATCACACACACATATGTGGTATCACTGCGATCGTCAGGAACAGGAGAATTGATTGTGCAGTTTTTTTTTGGAGATGATACATTGTAATGTCCTAAAATATACAGCTAAATTTAACTACTTTCTGCCTGTAGGACATCCATGGAAGTCCTCGGGTTGAAGTAGTTATACCAGGATGACCTACAGGCCTCATTCCAGTATGGGTTTTTTCAGCCAGCGATTCTGTTTGTGGCAGAAGTGATTTCAGTGGCTATATAGCCACTAAATCACTTCTGTTGGTGGCGGAAGGGGGGACCCCCTCCCTCCGCCGCCATTCCTGGCCTCTAAGTGTAATAAACATGTTTGTGTTTACGCGCAAATGTGAACACATACGTTACTCCCGCACGCACATGTGAGGTATTGTTGCAAAGAGTGAGAGCAATAATTCTAGCACCAGACGTCCTGTGTAACTCTAAACTGGTAACCTGTAAAGGCATTGAAAGCGTTGCCTATGGAGAATTTTAACCACGGGCAGATGCAATTTTAAAGCGTGACATATTAGGCATCTATTTACTCGGTGTAACATCATCTTTCACATAATACAAACAAATTGGAGTAAATATTGTGTATTAACCACTTTATGACCAGCGCACAACAATGTACGTTCCCTTTTTTAAAGGGGGATATCTCGGTAACGGCAGCAGCTGCTGCCACAACCGAGATATCCATCTCTTCAGGCGCTGATCGTGTTTACGATAATGGTGGGCTCTGCGGCGGATTCGCCATGAGATCCCCGTTATCGTCAGCGGAAGAGGTGCCCCCACCCCTCCTGCCGCTCTCCCGCGCCCTCCGCCGCTTACCGGAGCCGTCGGAGGCGATCGGGTCCTGTCACTTCCTTGGTATGGAGACGAGTGAGGCTAAGATGGCCCCCCACCCGTCTCTATACCAGAGCAGGGCAGAAGCGACGTCAAAACGTCACTTTTTCCCATACCTCTTAACCACCTCAATACAGTGCATTTTCACCCCCTTCCTGCCCAAGCTATATATTCAGCTTTCAGCGCTGTCACACTTTGAATGACAATTGCGCGGTCATAAAACACTGTACCCAAATTGAATTTTATCCCCACAAATAGAGCTTTCTATTGATGGTATTTGATCATCTCTGCGGTTTTTTTTTATTTTTTGCGCTATAAACAAAAGCAGAGTGACAAGTTTGAAAAAAAACAATATTTTTTACTTTTTGCTATAATAAATATCCAATTTTTTTTTTTTAAAACAATTTTTTTCCTCAGTTAAGGCTGATATGTATTTTTCTACATATTTTTGGTTAAAAAAAAAAAAACGCAATAAGCATATATTGATTGTTTTGCGCAAAAGTTATAGCGCCTACAAAATAGGGGATAGATTTATTGCATTTTTTATTTTTTTTTATTTTTTTTTACTAGTAATGGTATTTACTGCGATTTTTATTGTGACTGCGATATTGTGGCAGACATGTCAGACACTTTTGACACATTTTTGGGACCATTCACATTTATACAGCGATCCGTGCTATGAAAAAGCATTGATTACTGTATAAATGTGACTGGCAGGGAAGGGGTTAACACTAGGGGCGCTGAAGGGGTTAATATGTTCCCTGGGAGTGATTCTAACTGTAGGGGGAGGGGATTGACAAGGGGAGGAGACCGATCAGTGTTTCTCTGTACTGAGAACATGCCATCGGTCTCCTCTCCTCTGACAGGACCGTGGATCTATGTGCTTACACACACAGATCCACGGTCCTGCTGTGTTACCAGTCAACCGCGGGCACGCGCACTGAACCCCAAGAAACACGGCGGGCGCGCGCCCCCTGGTGGGCCGAAAAGGTGAGGGCGTCATATGACGCCCTCCCGCCATGAGAGCTGCGCCACCTGGCTGTCAATTGACAACTGGCGGTCAGCAGCAGTTAAAGGAACATTTTTCTGTTGTCATTTTTTCAAATGACAATTTTTTTTTTTTTTTTTTGCATTTAAGTCCAAATATGAGATCTGAGGACTTTTTGACCCCAGATATCAAAATTAAGAGGACCTTTCATGCTTTTTTTCTATTACAAGGGATGTTTACATTCCTTGTAATAGGAATAAAAGTGACCCATTTTTTTTTTTTTAACTGTTTAAAACGAAATAAAATCAAGTAAAATAAATAAATAAGAAAAAAAAATGCATGTGATGTATCGCCGCGATCGGTAGGGTGAGAGCAATAATTCTAGCCCTAGACCTCCACTGTAACGCAAAACATGCAACCTGTAGAATTTTTTAAACGTTGCCTATGGAGTTTATTTAAGGGTAAAAGTTTGACGCCATTCCACGAGCAGCCGCAATTTTGAAGCGCGGCATGTTGGGTAAAAATTTACTCAGCGTAACATTATCTTTCATGATATATAAAAAAATTGGACTAACTTTACTGTTGTCTTATTTTTTTATTCAAAAAGTGTTTTTTTTTCCCAAAAAAGTGCGCTTGCAAGACCGCTGTGCAAATACGGTGAAAAAAAAAAGTATTGCAACGACCGCCATTTTATTCTCTAGGGTGTTAGAAAAAAAAAAACAATATATAATGTTTGGGGGTTCAAGTAATTTTCTAGCAATAAAACCTGTTTTACACATGTACACCCCTAAAATCCAAAACGAGGCTGGTCTTAAAGTGGTTAAAGCGTATTTTTTCCCCAAAAAAATTGCATTTGAAAAACCGCTGCGCAAATTTTGTGTGACATAAAAAATTGCAACACCAATCACTTTATTCTATAGGGCCTCTGCTAAAAATTTTCTAGCAAAAAAAAGTAGATTTTTACATGTAGGAGGGAAGTGTCAGAATTGGCCTGGATACGAAGTGGTTAAAGAATTATTTTTTTGTTTACTATTTTGGGCCCCGTTTTCCATTTGATAATAATAAAAATCAGGAGATATCCATTACCATTTCCCACCTAATGAAAGCTGTCCTGAAGAAAAACAAGGTACAGTATAATCCACCTGGATACACGAAGTAGTTGCGATGATATGCACAGTTTTAGTAACACGTGTTAAATTTGCAAAATTGGGATTGGGCGTTAAGTTTTGTTTGACTCTGGTCATAAAGGGGAGAAGAATTCCTTTCAACCCTTGTTAAATAATTCAATTTTACTACCAGTTTCAAATTGTTTATTTAGAGTTTATATGTTTAACCACTTGCCATTCAGTATACGTATAAATTTATTCTGAATGGCAAGCGATTATACTAGGCTTATGGGTGCAGCAGCAGCCATGATCCTGGTATCAATTTTCATAGCCACCCATTCACTTTTATTTCTTTTTTAAAATATGAAAAAAAAATAAAATGTAAACCACCCCGTCCTCAGTTCACACACCCAAATGCACATGTAGGTCTTGCACACATATGTAAACAGTAATTGCATCACTCAATGAGGTACCGCCGTGAACATCAGAGTGAAAATAATGATTTTAATGCCAGAGCTCACCTTTAACTCTAAACTGATAACCTGTAAAGGCTTTAAGAGCTATGCCTACGGACAATTGTAGGTAGTGTACTTTGTCGCTATTTCACAAGCATGCACAATTTAAAATTTAAAAAATGTTTGGCAAATATTTACCCGACGCGTCATTATCTTTTATATTTTAGCAAAAAAATTGTGTATTATATTGTGTTTGTGTGCAGTAAAAATCAGACCTCTGTCTGATCAGCTGTCTTGCAGGGCAGAGGAGGGATCAAGGATCTAACAGACCCCTGATTTTTCCATGAAAAGTACCGTATATACTCGAGTATAAGCCTACCCGAATATAAGCCGAGGCACCTAATTGTACCACAAAAAGCTGGGAAAACGTATTGACTCGAGTATAAGCCTAGGGTGAGAAATGTGCAGCTACTGGAAGTGGAAAAGAAGGTCAACAATGCCCATTTGCAGCCTCACTGTGCCCATTTGCATGTTTCACTGTGCCCATTTGCATCCATAGGTCTCCTGAACTTCAAAATTGGTAGTTAAGGGTTCCTAGATGCCCCCTAGCTGCAGCAAAGGGTCCCGAAATGACATTGCTGCAGATATACACAGTTGACCGACTTTGGGGCCCTGTATCTTGGGGCCACTTGGTGCTAGGAAATTTGGATATGTTGTAGTGTTGGTTCCACTAGGTTTGCATACCAAATTCGGGGTTCCTAGCACCAAGTGGCCCTGAGATACGAGGCCCCAAAATTGGGTCAGAAAATGTCAAGCACTTTTCTGCAGCAGAGAATGACATTTTCCGAACCGACTTTGGGGCCCCGTATCTCAGGGCCACTTAAAGCTAGGAACCCCAAATGGATATGTTGTAGTGTTGGTTCCACTGGGTTTGCATACCAAATTTGGGGTTCCTAGCACCAAGTGGCCCAGAGATACGGTGGCGCAAAGTCAGGTCGGAAAATTTCATTTTTTTCTGCAGAAAAGTGCTTGACTGGAGTATAAGCCGAGGGGGGCACTTTCATCACAAAAAAATGTGCTGAAAAACTCGGCTTATACTCGAGTATATATGGTACCTGTCTCCACCCCTTGTAATAGCAATAAAGACGAATGAAGAAAATACATTTTAAAAAAGTGTAAAAAAAAAAAAAGTTATATTTTGGATCCTAGTACTCCAAGGATCTTCTGCACAGCAGTCCCTAGATTATGAGAGGCTCAGAGCAGCCTTACATAACTAATAAATAGAGAAATTGTAGCTCACAAAGAATTCACTTTCCACCACCGGTACATTACAGGCGATACAAAGAGAATGCTGGTGCATTTAGTAAGAAAAAGAAGGTAAGTGCACTCTGGACCAAATAGAGGGTGTGTACCTAGTTATTGTAATCACCCCTAAGGGCAGGCACGTGGGCATAGACACAATACTTTAATAGCTGTAAAAAATACAATATAGAAACAGTATGAAACCAAGTACTGTATTTTTTGGTGTATAGTTGGTGCAAATAGTGTGTGCGTGTTATACACCAATACTGAAATTTGGTCTGCCTCGGAGGGGACAGGGAGGGGGGCGGGACAAGCGCCGCCAGATTACATATAATGAGAATCTCCTGTTTACTCAGCAGTCTCTGTAATAGGAAGTCCCGTCCTCTGGGCCGTCATTGGACCAGTGTTCTGCCTATCATAGAAGCAGGACCATGAGGCAGGACTTTATATTAAACAGTAGATTCTCGCTGTATGTAATCTGACAGCGCTTGTCCCGCACACCTCCCTGTGCCCTCCGAGGCAGCAGTAATCTGAGATGAGGCTGCAGATGGGCATTGATCAGGCTGCATTCATTGCAATGTTGAGGCTGCAGATGGGCATTGATCAAGCTGCACTGATGGGCAATTGCAAGGCTGCAGATGGGCATTGATCAGGCTGCATTGATGGGCAATTGTGAGGCTGCAGATGGCATTGAACAGGCTGCAGATGGGCAATGGTGAGGCTGCATTGATGGGCACTGACCCTTTTTTTTCTTCAAATTTCTTTATTTAAAATGTAAGTTTTTTTTCCTTAAACTTCCTTTTTAAAATGAAGGTGCGTGTTATATGCCTGTGCGTGTTATATGCCAATAAATACGGTATATAAGAAGCCTCTGCCAATATCTTGAATGGCACAAGTATCAATTCTGCCATCTATGTAGTCATAACTATGTGGTAAGTAGTAAAGTGGTAGATGTAATCTAAGTAATCAGTATATAGACATCCAGAAATCAATCAATATGAAAGTAACCTATTTAGGATAGTTAAAGGGTGTAGAGGTGTGGGGGAAGAGGAAAGGGGGGAAAAATGGGGGGGGGGGTGTTGGACGGAGGAATGAAACCGGGGCATCTAATCAAGCCTGGCAGACAGTAGAGCAACAAATTATACAGAAGAGGCAAACTTTGGAGAATATCCAAATTATTTTCAAACTGACCATGTGAGGGTATATACCTTCTGCCTTTAGAACCACTTTCCTAAAAAAGAGCTCCAATTTGGGCAAAAAAATAAATAAAAAATAAAACTCAGCAGCTACAAGTATTTTAGCTGATGACTTTTAATATAAGGACATTTACTCTTCCAGGGATCCAGCGATGTTGGCACCCGAGCCGATTCTTCACTGCCAGTTTCCTACTGCGCATGCACTAGTCATGCTGCTCTTTGTGAATGGTCCTGCAGTCTTCAGGAACCTGTGTATGTCCCAGAAGGCTGTGGGGGGAAGAAGGAGGGGCCGAAAAACCTTGTAGAGTGCCACGGCAATCTGACCCGGAACTGGGAGCGGGTACCTGTCAAAACCAGGTACCCGCCCCCCAAAAAGTGCCAAATGTGGCAGTGGAGGGTGCAAACAAGTGTAGCGTCCCCTTTTGGGTGGAGCTCCACTTTATACACTTCATCCTCTGGCCAATTCTGACATTCCTCTCCTACTTGTAAAAATTAGCTTTTTTTGCTAGAAAATTACTTAGAACCCCGAAACATGATATCATTTTTTAAAAGCAGGGGCCCCAGAGAATAAAATTGTGGGGGTTACAATTTTTTATGCCACACAGTATTTGCGTAGCAGTTTTTCAAATGCAATTTTTTGGGGGGAAAATCCACATTAATGAATTTTAAAGCAAAAAAACACAATAGAATACCTAATTGTTTGGTAAAATATAAATGATGTTACGCATAGTAAATTAATACCTACCCTGTTACGCTTTAAAATTGAGGATGCTCACGGAACGACGACGAACAACGGTACACTAAATTATCCATAGATGACACTTTAAAAGCCTTTACAGGTTACTATATTAGAGTCACACAGGAGGTCTGGTGCTCAAATTATTGCCCTCACTGTAACATTTGTGGCGATACCTCTCCTGTGTGATGTGTGGAGGCAATAACATTTACATATGTGTGTGTGACCTACGTATGCGTTTACCTTAGTGCATGAGCAGGAGGGGAAAAGGTTTCTATTTTAATAATTTTTTTTATTCTTTGTTTTTTCACTTCTTAATTTTTTTGTTCATGTTTATGGCTATTACAAGGGATGAACAATATCCCTTGTGATAGCCGGAACAGTGACAGGTCTTTATGGAGAGATCTGGGGATGTTCCTATCCTCAGTCATCTATGTGGTCAGCTGGCAGAACAGCTCAGTCCTCTGTGTGATTAACACAAAGTCCTATGGGTGCTTCTGCAAAGAAAATAGAGGAGCTCTGTGTGATGCCACTAACACACTAGAAGTCCTGTGGGTGCTTCTGCAAAGAAAATAGAGGAGCTCTGTGTGATGCCACTAACACACTAGAAGTCCTGTGGGTGCTGCAAAGAAAATAGAGGAGCTCTGTGTGATGCCACTAACACACTAGAAGTCCTGTGGGTGCTGCTGAGAAGAAATATATAGGAGCTCTGTGTGATGCCACTAACACACTAGAAGTCCTATGGGTGCTTCTGCAAAGAAAATAGAGGAGCTCTGTGTGATGCCACTAACACACTAGAAGTCCTGTGGGTGCTTCTGCAAAGAAAATAGAGGAGCTCTGTGTGATGCCACTAACACACTAGAAGTCCGTGGGTGCTTCTGCAAAGAAAATAGAGGAGCTCTGTGTGATGCCACTAACACACTAGAAGTCCTATGGGTGCTTCTGCAAAGAAAATAGAGGAGCTCTTGGTGATGCCACTAACACACTAGAAGTCCTGTGGGTGCATCTGCAAAGAAAATAGAGGAGCTCTGTGTGATGCCACTAACACACTAGAAGTCCTGTGGGTGCTTCTGAGAAGAATATATAGGAGCTCTGAGTGATGCCACTAACACACTAGAAGTCCTAGGGGTGCTTATGCATAGAAAATAGAGGAGCTCTGTGTGATTGCCCTATGGGTGCTTCTGCAAAGAAAATAGAGCTCTGTGTGATGCCACTAACACACTAGAAGTCCTGTGGGTGCTTCTGCAAAGAAAATAGAGGAGCTCTGTGTGATGCCACTAACACACTAGAAGTCCTATGGGTGCTTCTGCAAAGATAATAGAGGAGCTCTGTGTGTTTGTAGATCTGTGTGATGCCACTAACACACTAGAAGTCCTGTGGGTGCTTCTGCAAAGAAAATAGAGGAGCTCTGTGTGATGCCACTAACACACTAGAAGTTCTGTGGGTGCTTCTGCAAAGAAAATAGAGGAGCTCTGTGTGATGCCACTAACACACTAGAAGTCCTGTGGGTGCTGCTGAGAAGAATATATAGGAGCTCTGTGTGATGCCACTAACACACTAGAAGTCCTGTGGGTGCTTATGCAAAGAAAATAGAGGAGCTCTGTGTGATGGGACTAACACACTTCAAGTCCTATAGGTGCTTCTGGGAAGAAAATATTGCTCTGTGTGTGTAATGGGACTAACACACTTCAAGTCCTATAGGTGCTTCTGGGAAGAAAATATAGCTCTGTGTGTGTAATGGGACTAACACACTTCAAGTCCTATAGTTGGCTCTGGGAACAAAATATAGGAGCTCTGCCTGCCTGCCACGAACACACTACAAGTCCTATAGGTGCTTCTGGTAACAAAATATAGGAGCTCTGCCTGCCTGCCACTAACACACTACAAGTCCTATAGGTGCTTCTGGGAAGAAAATATAGCTCTGTGTGTGTAATGGGACTAACACACTTCAAGTCCTATAGGTGCTTCTGGGAAGAAAATATAGCTCTGTGTGTGTAATGGGTAGGTGCTTCTGGGAACAAAATATAGCTCTGTGTGTGTAATGGGACTAACACACTTCAAAAGGTGCTTTATGTAATGGGACTAACACACTTCAAGTCCTATAGGTGCTTCTGGGAACAAAGTATAGCTCTTTGTGTGTAATGGGACTAACACACTTCAAGTCCTATAGGTGCAAATATAGCTGTAACACACTTCAAGTCCTAAGGTGCTTCTGGGAACATTTGACTAACACACTTCAAGTCCTATAGGTGCTTCTGGGAAGAAAATAAGCTCGTGTGTATGGGACTAACACACCAAGTCTAGCTCTGTGTGTGTAATGGGACTAACACACTTCAAGTCCTATAGGTGCTTCTGGGAAGAAAATATAGCTCTGTGTGTGTAATGGGACTAACACCACTTCAAGAGGTGCTTCTGGGAAGAAAATATGTGACTAACACACTTCAAGTCCTATAGGTGCTTCTGGGAACAAAATATAGCTGTGTGTGTAATGGGACTAACACACTTCAAGTCCTATATGCTTCTGGGAAGAAAATATAGCTCTGTGTGTGTAATGGGACTAACACACTTCAAGTCCTATAGGTGCTTCTGGGAACAAAATATAGGAGCTCTGCCTGCCTGCCACGAACACACTACAAGTCCTATAGGTGCTTCTGGGAAGAAAATATAGCTGTAATGGGACTAACACACTTCAAGTCCTATAGGTGCTTCTGGGAACAAAGTATAGCTCTTTGTGTGTAATGGGACTAACACACTTCAAGTCCTAGCTCTGTGTGTGTGATGGGACTAACACACTTCAAGTAGGTGCTTCTGGGAAGAAAATATAGCTCTGTGTGTGTAATGGGACTAACACATCAAGTCCTATAGGTGCTTCTGGGAACAAAGTATAGCTCTTTGTGTGTAATGGGACTAACACACTTCAAGTCCTATAGGTGCTTCTTGGGACTAACACACTTCAAGTCCTATAGGTGCTTCTGGGAACAAAATATAGCTCTGTGTGTGTAATGGGACTAACACACTTCTTAGCTCTGTGTGTGTGATGGGACTAACACACTTGCTTCTGGGAACATAGCTCTGTGTGTGTAATGGGCACTTCAAGTCCTATAGGAACAAAATATAGCTCTGTGTGTGTGATGGGACTAACACACTTCAAGTCCTATAGGTGCTTCTGGGAAGGGACTAACACACTTCAAGTCCTATAGGTGCTTCTGGGAAGAAAATATAGCTCTGTGTGTGTAATGGGACTAACACACTTCAAGTCCTATAGGTGCTTCTGGGAAGAAAATAGGTGTGTAATGGGACTAACACACTTCAAGTCCTATAGGTGCTTCTGGGAAGAAAATATAGCTCTGTGTGTGTAATGGGACTTTCAAGTCCTATAGGTGCTTCTGGGAACAAAGTATAGCTCTTTGTGTGTGTAATGGGACTAACACACTTCAAGTCCTATAGGTGCTTCTGGGAAGAAAATATAGCTCTGTGTTTTTTTTCAAGTCCTATAGGTGCTTCTGGGAAGAAAATATAGCTCTGTGTGTGTGATGGGACTAACACACTTCAAGTCCTATAGGTGCTTCTGGGAACAAAATATAGGAGCTCTGCCTGCCTGCCACGAACACACTACAAGTTTAGGTGCTTCTGGTAACAAAAATATAGGAGCTCTGCCTGCCTGCCACTTACAAGTCCTTAACAAAATATAAGCTCTGCCTGCCTGTCACTAACACACTACAAGTCCTATAGGTGCTTCTGGTAACAAAATATAGGAGCTCTGCCTGCCTGCCACTAACACACTACAAGTCCTATAGGTGCTTCTGGTAACAAAATATAGGAGCTCTGCCTGCCTGTCACTAACACACTACAAGTCCTATAGGTGCTTCTGGTAACAAAATATAGGAGCTCTGCCTGCCTGTTAACACACTACAAGTCCTATAGGTGCTTCTGGTAACAAAATATAGGAGCTCTGCCTGCCTGCCACTAACACACTACAAGTCCTATAGGTGCTTCAGAACTGATGGCTTCAGTGGATCAGGCAAATCTTCCCTTATAGGGTGTAAATGGGATCGAACTCCTCCAAAAGTATCAAGCCAGGGAACCATGCACTCTTGTGTAATTGTAGGGCAGCACATGCGTGGAGGCATAGAATGGGATGCTTATGAGCTGACGTCCCCGAGCTCAACCGGTGAGCTGTTCTGAGTCACAGCCAGGGCATAAAGGTACAAAAATGCAGGGCAGCAAAAGAATCTTCAAAGTTCTTTTTATGAGATTCTGTACTGTTCCAAGTGCTTTTAAAGTCCACCGTAGGGGTACATTTTCTTTTGTTTATACTTCTTGGATGTGGCAATATTTACGAAGAATTCAACCACCGATGCAATTGTCAACTTTTTTGAGATGTGTTGCTGCCATCAATTTGAAAAATGACCTAGCTTCAAACTTGTTCAGAAGTTCCTTGAGTGCTCTGTTTGTGGATTAAGATCACTTGGTGGAGTTCCTTTCACATTCACGTTTTTGGAAACTACATGTCACCATAAACTTTCCTTTGTGTCACCATCACTTTTAGATCTGGGGATGTTCCTATCCTCAGTCATCTATGTGGTCAGCTGGCAGAACTGATGGCTTCAGTCCCGGGTTCCCCGGAGGGACAGGAGAATCTGGAAAGACTGCGGCGGAGGTGTTGCCCTTCCACTGCCCGTAAAAGAGGTCCAGCGGCTAATTATCTATTACTAAAGTAGTCCCTAGGATCACTTTTACATGAAAGAGCATTGCTGGCTAAAACAAAATAGATACTGGGATGATACCTGTAGCTGCAGGCATCATTCAGGTATTACCACTTCAATCTGGCGATGTATGGGTACATTGCGGAGGCTGAAGTTGTTGAATTATCTCCTATTTTCAGGTTTACCTATGAGACAGCCACCTGTCACACTTGAAATCTTTTAGAAATAAGACACTTGCTCTTGTCATTTAAGTTTAAAATTGTGATAGAAAGGGTTACATGACAGAAATGCTGAAATCTTTGTCATTGTTATTACAGGCATGGATTCACCCATTGCTCACCGAACACGAGCAGCTCTTCGGCAGCAGCGAGAGAATGCCAGGCCCAATAGAAGTCGATCTCCAAGGGACCGCATCGTTGCTGAGGACCAGCCTGCACCAGCCAGACCACCGGCCAGGGAGTATCAGGAGGTGCCCACCTGTTCCATCTGTTTGAGTGAAATGGATGTGGGAGAGGACAATACAACTCTACCCTGCTCACACCTATTTCACTCGACCTGCATCGGAACATGGAGAGCGCAAAACAATACATGCCCTCTTTGCAGAGCTTTGATTGATTTTTTTCCTCCACAGGATGGAAACAGAAGAGTGCCCCGAAGGGTCCAGCCCTGGGAGATACACGCCCTAACGCTAGAAGACCTCCTCAACCTTCAGTTTGTATATGAAATTGATGAATTTGGTCATAACCGTGTTGTCTTCTATGTGTAACATCTTTTTTTTGTTTCAGGTGTACAGCAGAATAGTGAAGAGTATTTAAAAAAAAAAAAATTACAAAAAAAAAAAAAAAATGTTAAATACAAAAAAATGTATATTGTTGTTAAGTATATATTTTTATATATGATACAGTACTGTAGATTAGGGCAGGGTGGTGCAGTTAAGGGCATGGTGGAGTGGATTAGGGCAGAGTGGAGCGAATTAGGCAGGCTGCTGCAATTTGTTGGTGACACATGCTTCTGCAATTGGTGGTGACACATGCTGATGCAATTTGGTGGTGACACATGCTTCTGCAATTTTATGGTGAAACAGGCTGCTGCAATTGGTGGTGACACAGGCTGCTGCAATTGGTGGTGACACATGATGCTGTATTTGGTGGTGACACATGCTGCTGCATTTGGTGGTGACACATGCTGCTGTAATTTGATGGTGACAGGCTGCTGCAATTTGGTGGTGACACATGATGCTGCATTTGGTGGTGACACATGCTGCTGCATTTGGTGGTGACACATGCTGCTTCATTTGGTGGTGACACATGATACTGCATTTGGTGGTGACACATGCTGCTGCAATTGGTGGTGACACATGCTGCTGCAATTGGTGGTGACACATGCAATGGTGTGCAATTTGGTGGTGACACATGCTGCTGCAATTTGGTGGTGACACATGCTGCAATTGGTGGTGACACATGCTGCTGCAATTTGGTGGTGACACATGCTGCATTTTGCTGCATTTGGTGGTGACACATGCTGCTGCATTTGGTGGTGACACATGCTGCTTCATTTGGTGGTGACACATGATTCTGCATTTGGTGGTGACATATGCTGCTGCAATTTGATGGTGACAGGCTGCTGCAATTGGTGGTGACACATGCTGCGGCAATTTGGTGGTGACACATGCTGCGGCATTTGGTGGTGACACATGCTGCTGCATTTGGTGGTGACACATGCTGCTGCAATTGGTGGTGACACATGCTGCTGCAATTGGTGGTGACACATGCTGCTGCATTTGGTGGTGACACATGCTGCTGCATTTGGTGGTGACACATGCTGCTGCAATTTGGTGGTGACACATGCTGCTGCAATTGGTGGTGACACATGCTGCTGCAATTGGTGGTGACACATGCTGCTGCAATTTGGTGGTGACACATGCTGCTGCAATTTGGTGGTGACACATGCTGCTGCAATTTGGTGGTGACACATGCTGCTGCAATTTGGTGGTGACACATGCTGCTGCATTTGGTGGTGACACATGCTGCTGCATTTGGTGGTGACACATGCTGCTGCATTTGGTGGTGACACATGCTGCTGCATTTGGTGGTGACACATGCTGCTGCTGCTATTTGGTGGTGACACATGCTGCTGCAATTGGTGGTGACACATGCTGCTGCAATTTGGTGGTGACACATGCTGCTGCATTTGGTGGTGACACATGCTGCTGCAATTGGTGGTGACACATGCTGCTGCAATTTGGTGGTGACACATGCTGCTGCAATTGGTGGTGACACATGCTGCTGCAATTGGTGGTGACACATGCTGCTGCATTTGGTGGTGACACATGCTGCTGCAATTTGGTGGTGACACATGCTGCTGCAATTGGTGGTGACACATGCTGCTGCATTTGGTGGTGACACATGCTGCTGCAATTTGGTGGTGACACATGCTGCTGCAATTGGTGGTGACACATGCTGCTGCAATTTGGTGGTGACACATGATGCTGCAATTGGTGGTGACACATGCTGCTGCAATTGGTGGTGACACATGCTGCTGCAATTGGTGGTGACACATGCTGCTGCAATTGGTGGTGACACATGCTGCTGCATTTGGTGGTGACACATGCTGCTGCAATTTGGTGGTGACACATGCTGCTGCATTTGGTGGTGACACATGCTGCTGCAATTTGGTGGTGACACATGCTGCTGCAATTTGGTGGTGACACATGCTGCTGCAATTTGGTGGTGACACATGCTGCTGCAATTGGTGGTGACACATGCTGCTGCATTTGGTGGTGACACATGCTGCTGCAATTGGTGGTGACACATGCTGCTGCAATTGGTGGTGACACATGCTGCTGCAATTGGTGGTGACACATGCTGCTGCAATTGGTGGTGACACATGATGCTGAAATTTGGTGGTGACACATGCTGCTGCATTTGGTGGTGACACATGCTGCTGCAATTTGGTGTTGACACAGGCTGCTGCAATTTGATGGTGACAGGCTGCTGCAATTGGTGGTGACACATGCTGCTGCATTTGGTGGTGACACATGCTGCTGCAATTGGTGGTGCAATTGGTGGTGACACATGCTGCTGCAATTGGTGGTGACACATGATGCTGAAATTTGGTGGTGACACATGCTGCTGCATTTGGTGGTGACACATGCTGCTGCATTTGGTGGTGACACATGCTGCTGCAATTGATGGTGACTGCTGCTGCTGCTGCTGCAATTTGGTGGTGACACATGCTGCTGCAATTGGTGGTGACACATGCTGCTGCAATTTGGTGGTGACACATGCTGCTGCAATTTGGTGGTGACACATGCTGCTGCAATTGGTGGTGACACATGCTGCTGCAATTGGTGGTGACATATGCTGTTGCAATTGGTGGTGACACATGATACTGAAATTTGGTGGTGACACATGCTGCTGCATTTGGTGGTGACACATGATACTGAAATTTGTTGGTGACACATGCTGCTGCATTTGGTGGTGACACATGCTGCTGCAATGTGGTGGTGACACATGCTGCTGCAATTGGTGGTGACATATGCTGTTGCAATTGGTGGTGACACATGATACTGAAATTTGGTGGTGACACATGCTGCTGCATTTGGTGGTGACACATGCTGCTGCAATTTGATGTTGACACAGGCTGCTGCATTTGGTGGTGACACATGCTGCTGCATTTGGTGGTGACACATGCTGCTGCATTTGGTGGTGACACATGCTGCTGCATTTGGTGGTGACACATGCTGCTGCAATTGGTGGTGACACATGCTGCTGCAATTTGGCTGAGCAAAAAAAAAAAAATTAAAAATACAAAAAAACATATTTGTTCATATGCATAAATTATATATTTTCATGTATAATTGTATATATAAGATTAGGGCAGGGTAGAGAGGATAAGGGCAGAGTGGAGCAGATAAGGGCAGAGTTGAGTGGATCAGGGCAGGGTGGAGCAGTTTAGGCCAGAATGGATGGGATTTGGCCAGAGTGAAGGGGATTTGGGCAAGGTGGAGCAGATTAGGGCAGAGTGGAGTGATTTAGAGCATAGTGGAGTTTATTAGGTAAGGGTGGAGCGCATTAGGGCAGAGTGGAATGGATTAGGGCAGGGTGTAGCAGAAAATAATTAATAATACCTAAAATGTATATTTGTTTATTTGTATAAAATGTATGTTTTTATATATGATTCGGTACTGTAGATTAGGGCAGATTGGTGTGGGTTAGGGCAGATTGGAGTGGATTAGGGCAGGGTGGAGAGGATTAGGGCAGAGTGGAGCGGATTAGAGCAGGGTGGAGCGGATTAGGGCAGGGTGGAGCGGATTAAGGAGGGTGGAGCGGATCAGAGCAGAGTGGAGAGGATTATGGCATGGTGGAGAGGATTACGGCATGGTGGAGCAGATTAGGGCAGGGTGGAGCGGATTAGTGTAGGGTGGAGCGGATTAGGGCATGGTGGAGTGGATTAGCAGGGTGGAGCAAATTAGTGTAGGGTGGAGCGGATCAGGGCAGAGTGGGGTGGATTAGGGCAGAGTGGAGTGGATAAGAGCATGGTGGAGTGGATTAGAGCAGGGTGGAGTGGATTAGAGCAGGGTGGAGTGGATTAGGGCAGGATGGAGCGGATTAGGGCAGAGTGGAGCTGATTAGGGCAAGGTGGAGTGGATTAGAGCAGGGTGGAGCTGATTAGGGCAGGGTGGAGCGGATTAGGGCAGGGTGGAGCGGATTAGGGCAGGGAGGAGTGGATTAGGTCAGGGTGACGTGATTTAGAGCATGGTGGAGCGGATTAGGGAGAGAGGAGCATATCAGGGCAGGGTGGAGCAGTTTAGGTTAGGGTGGGGGGGAATAGGTCAGAGTGGATTGGATTAGGGAAAAGTGGAGCTGATTAGGGCAGAGTAGATTAGATTAGATTAGTGTAATGTAGTGTAGTGTAGATTAGTATAGTGTAGTTAGGGCCTGGCCAGAAAGGGATTACTTTGACGCAGTTGGCCAGCTTAAACATGTATTGCAATGCATGTGAACAAAAAATCCCTGTTTATTTGCAAAGTACGCAAATTTAGAAGAGTATATAGCAGTGGGCAGCAGTGTTGGTCATCTTACTTTAAAAAAGTAATTAGTTACGTTACAAATTACTTCGCCCAAAAAAGTAATTGAGTTAGTAACTCAGTTACTACATTGGAAAAGTAATTAGTTACTCAGAAAAGTAACTGTGATTTTTTTTTTTTTTTATATTCTTAGGGGCGGGTCTAGTATTACTGTAAGCAAGGGGCGCGTTCACCCCTGCACGTCTATTTCCCCTCTGCACCCCCCTGCACGTCTGTTTCCCCCCCAACACATATATCTGTTTCCCCTCTGTACCCCACTACACATCTGTCCCCCCCACACACGTATATCTGTTCCCCCTCTGTACCCCACTACACGTCTGTTCCCCCCCACACACATATATCTGTTCCCCTCTGTACATCTGTCCCCCCCCAAACTCACGGATCGGATCGTTGCTCGGATCAGAGTCACGGATCGGATCATTTTTCGGATCAGCAAATAATAATTGAATTTGCAAAAACCTGTGAAAATTCCACCACCATAAAACCCCCACTGTAATATCCACAATCTCCCCCACTGTAATATTGGCTGATTATGGCTGGGTACGGCTGAGCATGGCTGGGTACAGCTGGGCATCGCCGAGTATGGCTGGGTATTACCGTGTATTGCAGAGTATTGCAGAGTATGGCTGGGTATTACCAAGTATTGCAGAGTATGGCAGAGTATGGCAGAGTATGGCAGAGTATGGCAGAGTATGGCAGGGTGTTGCAGAGTATTGGCAGGGTGTTGCGGAGTATTGGCAGGGTGTTGCAGAGTATTGGCAGGGTGTTGCAGAGTATTGGCAGGGTGTTGCAGAGTATTGGCATGGTGTTGCAGGGTGTTGCAGAGTATTGGCAGGGTGTTGCAGAGTATTGGTAGGGTGCTGAAGAGTATTGGCATGGTGTTGCAGAGTATTGGCATGGTGTGGCAGGGTGTTGCAGAGTATTACAGAGTATTGCAGAGTATGGCTGGGTATTGCCGAGCATTGCAGAGTATGGCAGAATATGGCTGGGTATGGCAGAGTATTGGCAGGGTGTTGCAGAGTATTGGCAGGGTGTTGCAGAGTATTGGCAGGGTGTTGCAGAGTATTGGCAGGGTGTTGCAGAGTATTGGCATGGTGTTGCAGGGTGTTGCAGAGTATTGGCAGGGTGTTGCAGAGTATTGTTGCAGAGTATTGGCAGGGTGTTGCAGAGTATTTACAGGGTGTTGCAGAGTATTGGCAGGTGTTGCAGAGTATTGGCAGGTGTTGCAGAGTATTGGCAGGGTGTTGCAGAGTATTGGCTGGGTATTGCCGAGTATTGGCAGAGTATTGCCGAGTATTGGCAGGGTGTTGCAGAGTATTGGCAGGGTGTTGCAGAGTATTGGCAGGGTGTATTGGCAGAGTATTGCAGGGTATTGCAGAGTATTGCAGAGTATTGCAGGGTATTGCAGAGTATTGCATGGTATTGCAGAGTATTGGCAGAGTATGGGTATTGCAGAGTATTGGCAGGGTATTGCAGAGTATTGCAGAGTATTGGCAGGGTATTGCAGAGTATTGGCAGGGGTATTGCAGAGTATTGGCAGGGTATTGCAGAGTATTGGCAGGGTATTGCAGAGTATTGCTGGGTATTGCCGAGTATTGGCTGGGTATTGCCGAGTATTGGCAGGGTATTGCAGAGTATTGGCAGGGTATTGCAGAGTATTGGCAGGGGTATTGCAGAGTATTGGCAGGGTATTGCAGAGTATTGGCTGGGTATTGCAGAGTATTGGCTGGGTATCACAGAGTATTGGCTGGGTATTGCCGAGTATTGCAGAGTATTGCAGAATATGGCTGGGTATTACAGAGTATTGCAGAGTATGGCTGGGTATTACGGGGTATTGCAGAGTATGGCTGGGTATGGCAGAGTATTGCAGAGTATGGCTGGGTATTACGGGGTATGGCAGAGTATGGCAGAGTATGGCTGGGTATGGCAGGGTATTGCAGAGTATTGGTTGGGTGTTGCAGAGTATTGGCAGGGTGTTGCAGAGTATTGGCAGTGTGTTGCAGAGAATTGGCAGGGTATTGCAGAGTATTGCTGGGTATTACCGAGTATTGCAGAGTATTGGCTGGGTATTGCCGAGTATTGGCTGGGTATTGCCGAGTATTGGCAGGGTGTTGCAGAGTATTGGCAGGGTATTGCAGAGTATTGGCAGGGTATTGCAGAGTATTGGCAGGGTATTGCAGAGTATTGGCAGGGTATCGCAGAGTATTGGCAGAGTATTGCCGAGTATTGCAGAGTATTGCAGAATATGGCTGGGTATTACAGAGTATTGCAGAGTATGGCTGGGTATTACGGGGTATTGCAGAGTATGGCTGGGTATGGCAGAGTGTTGCAGAGTATGGCTGGGTATTACGGGGTATGGCAGGGTATGGCAGAGAGTATGGCTGGGTATGGCAGAGTATTGCAGAGTATTGGCAGGGTATTGCAGAGTATTGGCAGGGTGTTGGCAGAGTATTGGCAGGGTGTTGCAGAGTATTGGCAGAGTGTTGCAGAGTATTGGCAGGGCATTGCAGAGTATTGGCAGGGTACTGGCTGGGTATTGCAGAGTATTGGCAGGGTATTTCAGGGTGTTGCACAGTATTGTCAGAGTATTGCAGAGTATTGGCAGGGTATTACCTGGGTATTGCAGGGTGTTGCAGAGTATTGTCAGGGTATTGGCTGGTATTGCAGAGTATTGGCAGGGTATGTGCTGGCATCCGATCTCTCCCCTCCACTGTACAGATCTGTACACAGAGGGGAGAGAGGAACCGGCGTCATCTTGACGCCGGTTTGTTTACAAGTGATCGCTCCATCATTTGACGGAGCAATCCCATTGTAAACGGCCGACGGGTGCACCAAGATGGCCGCCGCTCCAGGGCTAGGCCGAAGCCGCGGCCTTTCCTAAGACCGAGGCCGCGGACGGCTCTGCGGATCGCGGCGAGTAATTGCGGTAACGCCGCCCCAGTTATGGGAACGGCGTTACCGCGAGGGGAAGAGTAATCAGATTACTCGTTACCCTCTAAAGTAACGGCGTTACGTAACGCCGTTTACTTTAATCACGTTTGTTACATCACTGGTGGGCAGAGGGTTTATTCTGAATTTTTTGTCTTAACATGTGGTCCCACCCCTACAGTATCTGGTTCTATACATAATATGTATAAACTATTTAGATTTGTTCACAGGTATAGTTTGTTTATATGGAATATATAGGGTACTGAAGTGTGTTGCTATTTCAAAGGTACATGCAATTTTAAGGCTTGACATATTGGGCATTTATTTATTCGGTGCAACCTCATCTTTTAGATTTTTCCAAAAAAGAAAAATTGCAATAATGGATTTGTGTGCCCTAAAAATTAACTTTAGTGTATTTTTTACTATTATTTTGCATTTTAGAAACCATTGTAATAATATCACGTGACATCAACATTTACTATTTTATTCTAAAGGGTGTCTACTCTCAGAAAATACATGACATATGTAGGACATAAGCCCAGTAACCCGATAACCTTTTACCATGACCTGGACCCTCTTACCCCTTTTAACAAACGAGTCAACCAAGGTGTGGAGTAAATGGTCAGCCGGCCTTTTATTAACAAAATATAAAGTTAAATAAATAACATTTAAATTTAACCGTCAACTTCAAAATCTTTCAAATGGGTCATGGGTAGGGGAAACAACAAACCACTGGTTACTCTGAACAACTTCTTTGAACTTTGACCTCTTGCCTCCAGTCGGAAACCCCTGACTCTGAGGCGGTACCAAACCATCACAGTGATCTACCCTTTTTTAACCCTTCCAGGTTAACCCCTCTTAACCTGTAAGTACCATAACCACCCCCATCCCATGGATGGGTACAACATGTTCCATACATGTACCTCTCTCTTCTCCTCTTCCAGCGACTCAAAAAACTGCCTTGACTTGAGAACCCGTTTATTTTCCCCTTCACCTAAACCATAAAGGGCGGGTGGGTGGGAATCGCTTCCTCCACCACTCTTAGACTGACATCACTTTTCCTTTCCCTGTTCATTTTTGCCTGAGCACCGCCCAGCCCCTGTAGCCACTCCCCTTTTCTTAAAGCGCTGACATACCCCACATAAGGCGGCGACTGTGCAGTCCATCGCTGTCATGCCGTCCCTGCGCTCATTTCTTTAGTTTTTTTGCTCCGGGACTCTCTTTATGGTTTGGGGGATTTTATGTCATCTTCAGGCCTAAATTTTTTTTAAATGTTTGCAAAAGATGCAAAACTGGCTCTGGCTGTTCAAGTGTTAATAGTATAATATTGTAATCAATATATTTATTCTTTTCCCAACTGAAAAAAATGGTGCGGCTTAAAAACTCCCAGGAATGGCATCCCCCAATCCTGCCTTGTTACTTGGATGTTGCTAAGCTGATCCCATGATAATGTGTAATATTCTCTCGCTACCACTTTCAGTAAAATGTGAATATATAAACCAAACAGCTGCTGTCACTCAATAGCTTATCCGTGGCTAAAGGGTGTAAATAAAAAGAAATGGGTAGTGCTGCTCTGTCCTTAGAGGTGCATATAAATTAAGTGATTCCTAAGAATATACTTTCAAAATCCCCAAAAATATATATAAATCCTAGAAATAAAGTGTTAAAGAGGAAGTAAACCCTGATAGGTTTACTTCCTCTTTGTTTCCCTGCAAAGGTAAAGCATAATGGGCTACTATGCATCGCATAGTAGCCCATTATGTGTCACTTACCTGACACAGGAGCCAGCGATGTCACCGCTGTCCCCTCTTCCACGGATCGTCCATCTTCTTTCCGGGTATCGTGGCTCCGGCGCTGTGATTGGCGGGAGCCGCGATGACGTCACTCCCGCGCATGCGTGTGGGAGCTGCCACTAAGGGCATGTCGCCGTTAGCAGCGGAATGCTCAGTGCCGCTGTCTACGGTGCATGCCCTGTAGACAGCGGTGCCTGTTTTTTTGCAAATATTTCTTGGACTTACAGGTAAGCCTTAATCTAGGCTTACCTGTAGGTCAAAGTGGTCTGTAAGGGTTTACAACCACTTTAATAGTCCATATCTTTATGAATAACTGCTGGAGAATTGATATAATATAAAGTGCCTTTGAAATAAAATGATAATAGTGCTACAAAATGAATGGTGTATGTGCTTCACAGATCACTGGCTGATCTGATGTGACTCCTAAACAATACAGTATCTCACAAAAGTGAGTACACCCCTCACATTTTTGTAAATATTTTATTATATCTTTTTGTGACAACACTGAAGAAAAGACACTTTGCTACAATATAAAGTAGTGAGTGTACAGCTTGTATAACAGTGTAAATTTGCTGTCCCCTCAAAATAACTCAACACACAGCCATTAATGTCTAAACCGCTGGCAACAAAAGTGAGTACACCAGTAAGTGAAAATGACCATGACACTCCCACCACCATGCTTGAGTGTAGGCAAGACACACTTGTCTTTGTACGCCTCACCTGGTTGCCGCCACACACGCTTGACACCATCTGAACCAAATACGTTTATCTTGGCCTCATCAGACCACAGGACATGGTTCCAATAATCCATGTCCTTAGTCTGCTTGTCTTCAGCAAACTGTTTGCAGGCTTTCTTGTGCATCATCTTTAGAAGAGGCTTCCTTCTGGGACAACAGCCATGCAGACCAATTTGATGCAATGTGTGGTCTCTGCAGCAATGCTGGCAGCACACATACGTCTATTTTCCGAAGAGAACCTCTGGATATAACGCTGAGCATGTGCACTCCACTACTTTGGATGACCATAGCGAGGCCTGTTCTGAGTGGAACCTGTCTTGTTAAACCGCTGTATGGTCTTGGCCACCATGCTGCAGCTCAGTTTCAGGGTCTTGGCAATCTTCTTAAAGCCTAGGCCATCTTTATGTAGAGCAACTATTTTTTTTTCAGATCCTCAGAGAGTTCTTTGCCGTGAGGTGCCATGTTAAACTTCCAGTGACCAGTATGAGAGAGTGAGAGCGATAACACCACATTTAACTCACCTGCTTCCCATTCACACCTGAGACCTTGTAACACTAGCGAGTCAAATGACATTGGGGAGGGAAATAGGCTAATTGGGCCCAATTTGGAAATTTTCACTGAGGAGTGTACTCACTTTTGTTGCCAGACAATAATGTCTATGTTGAGTTTATTTGAAGGGACAGGAAATTTACACTGTTATACAAGCTTTACACTCACTACTTTACATTGTAGCATAGTGTAATTTTTTCAGTGTTGTTACATGAAAAGATATAATAAAATATTTACAAAAATGTGAGGGGTGTACTTTTGTGAGATACTATATATATATATATATATATATATATATATATATATATATATATATATATATATATATAGTGCATATGTATTTAACTGCAACCCTGTGCCTCAAGACTGGACACTGCAACATACACAGGTGTAAATCATGTGAAGCTCAAAACATGAGGAAAAAACTTAATTTCTTCTAAGAACTGTCCTTATATAAAGTGCATATATATGGATAACTGCAACCATGTGCCTCAAGGCTGGGCACTGTAACATGCACATGTATAGATCATATGAACATCCAAATATGAGAGAAACAAAATGTAAGAATCGTCCTTAATAGTCTGGGTGAGTGAGCGTGATCTATCCCTTCACCACGATGTAACTATCCTTATAATTTGGTGACTATGTCGCTTTCTTCATGTGTCACCTCTGTGCTCCCTGGCCTTTCATCTTATATATACTTTAAATCAGCATAGAATCATATCCCTCAGAGATTGTCATGGACTCGCCTCTAGGGGTCCTCTGTTTAGATGTTTCCAATACTTTGCATATGGTTGTAACTGTGCTGGATTTCCTACAGGGTGATCCTCTTCAGTGGGTTCCCAGATAAATGTAGGTGAAGAAAGAGGAACACTCTCGTAGTGTATTAACGTCTTTTATTTAGCATTTATTAAAACAAAAACAGCATGAACTCACATTTAAAAGCCGATAACTGGAGAAAATCCACGAGTGCCGAACTTGTTCCTGTGTGGCGTCATTTCCGGTACTCCTCCACTCATGCCCTATGCGTTACGTCACCGTCACGTGACTTCATCAGGGGATTTCCAATTTATATACCTGTACATGTAGACTCCCTCTTTCCCCTGTCACAGTAGCTCTGAGCTCAGTGCTCCTGTGTGTGAGGAGACAGCAAATGACACATGCACAGGGATCATCCCAGCAATGTCTTATCAACAAGTCAGGAAGGAATCGCCATCTCTGAGAGTTTTCTGATAACTTTTCAGAGGCATTTGACAGGTATAACTGCGATATGTTAATTCATCACTGCCTATTTTAACCCTGGAAATGCTGCACAAATGCGCTGCATTGTGCATAGTTGCTGGGCATTTGCTGAACATTCACTTGGACAGTTACGGCTTGGTGGGCTTACTGTGGTGTGAAGAAAACCACAGTAGCTTACTGGTAAATGCCTCTGCCTGGCAGCATTAGAGTTGTTGGACCAACAGCAATGGAAGAAGGTGTCTTCGAGGTGTTGAATTGGCCTCCAAATTGTCCTGATCTCTATTCGAGCATCTGTGGGATGTGCTAGAAAAACAAGTCCGATCCATGGAGGCCCCACCTCACAACTTACAGGACTTAAAGGATCTGCTGCTGATGACTAGGTGCCAGATACCACAGAATACCTTCAGAGATCTAGTGGAGTACATGCCTTTATGGGTATGGTCTGTTTTGGTGGCAAAAAGTATACCTACCCAGTATAATGTACAAGGTCTTGCTATGGAGGATAGTTGATAATGTGGCTCATCGGCATTTATTCAACAAAAATATCTATAGATGTAATGATTTACTGCAGAGAAATCCCTTGGCATCAAAAGTTGGTATTACCCAATTTATGTTTGTGTGTTCCTTGTGAGGAGATGCCGCTGATCGTCTCTCCTTGCCACACACTCTGTCAGTGTGAGGTGATGAGAGTCGATCACCGTCACTTCCGTGTGTTTACATGTGACTGGCTGTTATTGGACACAGCCGATCGTGGGTGGGTAAGTGCTGCCGTTCTGGGCCCCGTCAGCAGGGCCGCTGATAGGGCAGTACGACCAGCCCTGTTGTACTGGGCCCGCTCCACAAGGGGGCCCGGCAGTATAACAGTTTATTTCTGCATGTTGTCCCTCATTTTTACATGCTTGGGGGTGTAATTACTTTTTCCTGGGCCCCATTAGCTTAACAGAGGGGCCCATGAGGTGAGTGCAATGGAGGGACTTTTTCTTCATGTTCAGGGGTGCATGTGTACACTGTAGTCCCGCACTGATCTGCTGCCATATAGTCCCGGCTGCTGCTGCCCTCTGCCTTGCCTGGTGGAGGGATACAATAATGCTCCGCTCAGCTCCCTCCTCCCATCCTTAGTGCCGAGACTTGTGTGAGGCGGCAAGTAGTTCAGCAGCAGGAGGAATAGAGGATAGAATCCTCACTGTGTATTATGATCATCAGCATGAAAATCACATACGCTATGGCTGTACTGAGTGTTACAGAATGTACAGAAGTCAGCACCCCCAGCAGCCATGTAACACTGTGACAGAGCGCCCGCTGCCTGTGTGATTTTCATGCTGATGATCATAATACACAGTGAGGTGCTACTTTACACTTGCATTTGGGGGGGGGGCAGTAAACATGTGCAGCTTGACTGTGTTGTTACCCCACCACACCCCTTTAACCACTTTCCCACCCAGTGATGTACTGGTACGTCGCTAGACTGGAAGAGTAATATCTAGGTCATTGCTGCAGCAATGATCATGATATTTTTTAGCCCCAGTGATTTTGCAAAGTATAAGTAATCCTAGTGGCAGGATTACTGGTAGAAGTCACTAGATTACTTTTATAGGTGGCAGAAGGGGTCCCTCCCCCCTCCACCTTTACCAAGCTCTTCCAGTCCCAAACAATCTGGGAGCCCAGTAAGGGTGCGACCAAAAGAATTCAGTTCCTGGGACACAGTGAGAGGAACTCATGTTCCCCCCACTGTGTGACGTCAGAAACCAGAAGCGGTGAGGATTTTATCATTTCTGGTTTCTGTGTGACCGAGACATTACCGGTTTGAACAAGCATCTGATCAAACCGATTTTGGTTTGTTCAGATGCTTTGGAGGCCAGAGGAGAGACATAGGGTGTAAGAGACCCCAGACCTCTCCATAAAGAGGACCTGTCATGGCCCATGCTATCAGAAGGGATGTTGTTCATCCCTTCTGATAGCAATAAAAGAGATTTAAAATAATGTAAAGATACAGTGTAAAAACAAAGTAATAAAATTAAAAAAAGTTTTAAAGCCCCCGTTTCCTCATGCTCTTGCTTAGTTGTGAACGTTAATGTTGGTCCTGCATGCATATGAAAACGCTGACAAACCTGCATTTTGTTTTGAAGCGTGGCCAGGCGCGGGGTCGAGAGTGGGGTTGAAGGGGGCCCCATCAGGTACGATGTATGGGGCCCCATCATTTTTAACAGCAGCCCTGCCCGTCAGATGACATCCACCCAGAACAAGAGCCGCACCGTCCCCCCGTCATTTGACAGTGGGCGGGCAGCAATCGGTTAAGTGGTTAAGTTGACCTCATTTACAGTCAGAATTCATCCCTTTGATCTAAAAGAACTAATTGTTACAATGTTTCGCTTTAGTGATGTTGTGAGAAACATGGCAGGCTGCCTGTGTTTTTTTTTGTTTTTTTTGACAGCTGTTGGCTTGAGCAGAGAACTCTCTGCACTGAATCGAGGAAATGCTTTTTTAAGATCGGGAGGAGGATACAATCTCAATCTCGATTCTTTAGAGATTAATTGTGAAGCTCTAGGTCATAGTCAGCATTTTTCTTCTTTCAAACATGGTGAGTCGAGGTAATGCCAAAGAGATCAATTTTGGTCTCATCTGACCACAGCACTTTCTCCCAATCCTTCTATGATAGATAGATGATGATTTATTTAAATGTTCATTGTCAAACTTCAAATGGGCATGTACCTTCTTGAAGAGGGGGATCTTGTGGGTGCTGCAGGATTTTAATCCATGGTGGTTTATTGCATTACCAATCGTTTGTTTGGGGACTGTGGTCCCAACTGCCTTTGGATTATTCACAAGCTCCTCCCGTGTAGTTCTGGGCTGATCCTTCACTTTTTCATGATCATTCTTACCCCATGAGGCAAATTCCTGCATGGAGCTCCAGACCAAGGGCAATTGATGGTTATTTTGTATTTCTTCCATTTGCAAATAATGGCTCTAACAGTTGTCTCCTTCTCACCAAGCTTCTTGCTGATGGTCTTGTAGCCCATTCCAGCCTCGTGCAGGTCTACAATTTTGTCCCCAAAGTCCTTTAACAGCTCTTTGGTCTTGCCCATGAGGCTACTTTCACACTGGGGCGCTGAGCGCGCTGGCGGTAAAGCAGCGCTATATTTAGCGGCGCTTTACCGTTGTTTTAACTGCGCTTTTTGGTCGCTAGCAAAAAGGGTTAAAACCGGTTAAAATAGCTCAGCGGCGCTTTGCAGGCGGGTTTGGAGCGCTATATAAAAAAATAATAAAAGAAATGATACAGCGTGTCCATATAAGTGAAAACAAATAAACAATGATATATAATATGTAACAAAAGTCCATGTGAAGCGTGGAAATAATAAACAACGAAATAGGTGCTTCACATCCAAAATGTAAAGTTGCAGGGGATATTTCACATCTAATAATCAAAGATGCAAGGCAGAAAATCGCAGACAAGTTCAGGTGTGACAAAACACCCCCACATGTGTCCCCACTCACCGGATCACGATGACACCCAGCTTTGCAGTCTGGGAGTCAGATTAGACTTGTAACAATTTCCACCGGGAATTGCTGGATGGCAGGAATGGCTGATGAAAATTATGAGAGAAAACAGGAACCCATAGAGGAAAGAAAAGGACCAATAGTGAAGTATGCTAGGAAAAAGGGCATACTTACAAACGTAAGTTAAAAGTAGGCATTGGAAATGGTATAAAACTGCAGCAAACGAGACCGGAAGTGATGTCAGAACCGGAAGTGTGTCACATCAATGCATTTCGCCCTCCCACAGGGCGCCATCATAGAACGTTTGAAGCGCTGCCCCATTGTCTTCAATGGGAAGGGGCGCTTTAGGAGCGGTAAATACACCGTTCCTACAGCACTCCAAAGATGCGGCTTGCAGGACTTTTTTCAGGGTCCTGGAAGCGCACCGCTTCAGTGTGAATGCCCTCAGGGCTTTCACATGGGAGTGCATTGAGCGGCTCTTTCAGGGCGCTTTGCTGGTGCTATTTTTAGCTCTTTAGCGCCTGCAAAGCACCTCAGTGTGAAAGGGACCTTATGGTAAGGTTTGAATGGAAGAAAGAGTTTCTGTGGACAGGTGTCTTTAATACACTGTAACATTGGGGGTGTTTAGCTCAGTGGTAGATGCATTTTTCCAGTGAGTCCACGGCAGTCAGTTATCAGGTTTGAGGGCGAGGCATCACATTTTTATTAGAAGGAATAAAATAAAAGTTTACACACAGGATTTTCCACACAGGGGTTCTTCTCCATCAAATGAGAAAATGCCAAGCCACCTGGCTCCTATGCTTACTTTGCCTTGACTTGCATTGCCTTGCTGAACCGGCCTACTCCTGGCCTCAACTGGATTCTCCAGCCCCCTGGGTTTAATCACTGTCCCCAAGACTTCAGGACTTCCTTCAGCCCCCTTGGACTCGCCAACCACCCTGGCTCTCCCAGCCTCCCAGACTCCAATCTGGTCTCCTAGGCCCTTGTAGCCATCTGGACCTTTCCAATTCTTTCAGAAAAGAAGTCCCCCCTTACCAGGGATGTAGTCTAACACAGGGCAAACAGTTTTCCTGACAGGGGTCTATCTTTACACTCCACCTTCCACCTTCTACTGCTCTCACCAGCCCCTCGTTATATGGGCTGTGTGCACCTGGGCACACACCCTGATAGCTGTCCACAGGATCTGGACACAGGGTTGGAGATCCCCTCCACCCAAAACTCTTAGGAATCTCCAAACGACAGAGTCCCACCCGGCAATAGCAAAATCTGGAGAAGACTGCCAGAGCAGTTTTCTCCTCTCAAAACCTATGCTCTGTAGCTCTGTAGTCAGCAGACATGCAAACTCTGTGTCCACTTTCAATATAATTCTATAGGGACAGAGCCTCGCTCTGCCACAACACATAACGAGTTCTCGTTAGGAGAACCTTTTTATTATCGTTGGTTGGTAGGGGATCAAATACTTATTTTACTCACAGAACTGCAACTCAAGTTATAACATCTGTATCATGTGATTTTTGGTTGATATTCTGTCTCTAGCATTTAAAATGCACCTACAGAGAGGGAAAAAATTATTTGATCCCCTACTGATTTTGTATGCTTGCCCACTGACAAAGAAATGATCAGTCTATAATTTTAATGGTAGGTTTATTTTAACAATGAGAGACAGACAAACAAGTCAACAACAACAAAAATATCCAGAAAAATGCATTTCAAAAAAGTTATAAATTGATTTGCATTTTAATGAGTGAAATAAGTATTTGATCCCCTATCAATCAGCAAGATTTCTGGCTTTCAGGTGTCTTCTATACAGGTAATGAGCTGACATTAGAAGCACAATCTAATCTCAGCTTGTTACCTGTATAAAAGACACCTGTCCACAGAAGCAATCAATCAGATTCCGATCTCTCCACCATGGCCAAGACCAAAGAGCTGTCCAAGGATGTCAGGGACAAGATTGTAGACGTACACAAGGCTGGAATGGGCAACAAGACCATCGCCAAACAGCTTGGTGAGAGGGTGACAACAGTTGGTGCGATTATTCGCAAATGGAAGAAACACAAAATAACTGTCAATCTCTTTCGGTCTGGGGCTCCATGCAAGATCTGACCTCGTGAAGTTTCAATGACCATGAGAATGGTGAGGAATCAGCCCAGAACTACAGAGAATATTATCAATGATCTCAAGGCAGCTGGGACCATAGTCTGCAAGAAAACAATTGGTAACACACTACACCGTGAAGGACTGAAATCCTGCAGGGCCCGCATGGTCCCCCTGCTCAAGAAAGCACATATACAGTCCCGTCTGAAGTTTGCTAATGAACATCTGAATGATTCAGAGGAGTACTAGGTGAAAGTGTTGTGGTCAGATGATTCCAAAATCAAGCTCTTTGGCATCAACTCAACTCGACGTGTTTGGAAGAGGAGGAATGCTGCTTATGACACCAAGAACACCATCCCTACCGTCAAACATGGATGTGGAAACTTTATGCTTTGGGGGTGTTCTTCTGCTAAGGGGACAGGACAACTTCACTGCATCAAAGGGATGATAGGCAGGGCCATGTACTGTCAAATCTTGGGTGAGAACCAGGGCATTGAAAATGGGTCGTGGATGGGTATTCTAGCATTACAATGACCCAAAACACATGGCTAAGGCACCAAAAGAGTGGCTCAAGAACAAGCAAATGAAGGTTCTGAAGTGGCCTAGCCAGTCTCCAGACCTTAATCCCATAGAAAATATGTGGAGAGAGCTGAAGGTTCGAGTTACCAAACGTCAGCCTCGAAACCTTAATGACTTTGAGAGGATCTGCAAAGAGGATTGGGACAAAATCCCTCCTGAGATGTGTGCAAACCTGGTGGCCAACTATAAGAAACGTCTGATCTCTGTGATTGGCAATAAGGGTTCTGCCAACAAGGTTTTTGCCACAAGGTACTAAGTCATATTTTGTGAAGGGGTCAAATACTTATTTCACTCATTAAAATGAAAATCAATTTATAACAATTTTGAAATGCGTTTTTCTGGATATTGTTGTTATTCTGTCTCTCAAAATAAACCTATCATTAAAATTATAAACTGATCATTTCTTTGTCAGTGGGCAAAATCAGCAGGGGGTCAAATACCTTTTTCCCTCATTGTATGATAACAATTATAGACCCTTCATTTCTTTGTAAGTGGGCAAACTTAGAAAATCTGCCGGGGATCAAATAATTATTTTCCCCAATGTACGTAAAAACAACTAATTGCCATGCAGGTTTTAAAAATTTTCATTAGAAGGTATGAAAATCCCCTGACGCATGCAAATATACCCCAGTAAGACAATAAGGGCTCATTACAGTGCATCAATTTTTTTTGGACATGAACACAGCTGTGCACAAAGCAAGGTCCATAAAGACATGGATGAGCGAGTTTGGGGTGGAGGAAATTGACTGGTCTAAACAGAATCCTGACCGCAACCCGATACAACACATTTGGGATGATTTAGAGCGGAGACTGGGAGCCAGGCCTTCTCGTCCAACATCAGTGCCTGACCTCACATGCATTTCTGGAAGAATGGTCAAACACTCCTAAAACTTGTGGACAGCCTTAATATTGAACCCTATAGACTAAGACTGGAAGCTAATTGGTTTCTATGCACCAGATTTTGCACACTTCAGTTTAAGAAAATCTCCCCTAAGTGTCAGTAGCTGGGGGCCTAATTAATAATTATGATTATGAATCTTCAGCACACAGAGAGGAGGAAATGATTTACATATAAATGTTATAAAGTTTTTTTAAAAAATTTTTCATAGTTTTAAGTAGGGTTAGAACGCTCAGCATTTACTTTATGCTTCAGGATAGAAAGTCAGAGGTCAGGAATTTTACCGAAGGGAACACCTTTTACAACTGTCAGAAATGAGAATTCCCTTTTCTTTGGAGAGATGTTCTCTCACTTCCTGTCTCCAGAGCAGGGATCAAGGAGAAATCTCAATGGCGGTTGCCAGGCAGCAATACAAACCTAACAGAAGTGATAACCCCTTCCCTCGCACCTTTTTAAAGTTAAAGCCAACCCTGGACTCCACCTTCCAGGCATCCAGGGATGTGTATAGCCACACCTGCACCTAGTTCTCAGATCATGCACAAATGTGTCCTTTTAATTGTTAACATGGAATCTTTTTCATTTCTCCCCAGGAACAAATATCCACGAGGCCAAGCGAATTCTGGACGAGAGCGGCTTGCCAATCACCTCCGCCGAAAACCTGGACGATGCCGCCAAGAAGGCCGTTGCAAGCATAAGCAAAAAGTGAAAATTTCATCAAAGAAGAAACACAAAATGGACACACGGAAGCCTCTAACACAGAATGTATCATTTTCACAGAGCAAAAAAGGGGACTGTTCAGTGGAAGTGCCAGGGAACTTATGACATGATATCATTTGGGTAAATGGGAGATTGTGATCATTTTCAAAGAGCTGCTCAAATCATAATCCGTCACTGATTTTTTTTTTATATCATCAGATTTTTTCTAATTTATAGTGTTTTAATGTGAAATATCAGCTTAGTGTTTGCATACAAACTATTTTATATACCTCGAAGAAAAGATGAGTCTCATACTGAGCCTGTAGGCCTCGTTTCTGAAACTGTGTGTCGCCTGTAGACAATTTTGTTGAGTGTCATCCTCGGACCTGCACTGGATCATGTTATCCATGAATCCGTTTGATTGAAGTTTATGAACTGTTTAAACACACTTTAGCCAAAACGGCTCATTTCCGAGCTACCTCTTTTCACTGAAACTTCTGAGTTGATTTTTTGCTCTTGCGTAGCCCCGTCCAGTTTTCTGAATCACCCTTTCTTCTCGCCTCCTTCCTCCCTCTTATCAAAACCCCAGACCTTACAGTGAAAAATCTGCATTTGTTGGAAAAAAAATTCCAACTCCGGCTCAATTTTTTAAAATAAATTTTGGATATGGCTGGGAAGGGTTAACAAAAACATTCTTTGTCCCATTTAAGTAGATTTTCCCTCCTTCCCTGATCTGCCATTTGGTTACTATCAGAGCACAGGCATTTTTATTTCAGATCCTCTCTTTATATGAGGCCTGGATTCTTTTCACCATTGGGACTCAGGAACATGGGCTTTTGTTTGCTTCTGAACTTGATATGCTAAAACAATTTGGAGCAGTTTAATGCAGCTGAATTGCCAAACCAAGAAACTCAAACCTAAGTCAAAGCACCTTTTGACTCAGTTCTGAGTGTAATGCCCATCCATACAAGCCTTAGTGTGTATCATCTGCCTGTCTGTGGTGCTGCCGTCCATACCGTGTGCCGATTGCATATCATTGAGAGTGTGACCCATCTGCGCACTAGACATTAAATCTTCAGTTTTTTCTTTGGCCATTTTGTTTTGCTGGTGACATAATTTGGAAGCAAAAGGCAATATTATTGCCTCAGTTTCTAATACTGTACTAAATAGCTTTATTTTGGTCTTGAATACTTTCCTACTTTGGCTATATCATGTACGCTTACAAATTTCTATTTTTTATCTGTCCTGCCTTTCCGATTGTTAACAAGATAATTATAGAATAATGTAATTGTCCAATATGTGCCCTATATGATGTAACTGATTTGAGGGAGTTTTGTATAAACAATAAATTGTCCTTTCCTGACTGTCTCTACTTTTTTGCCATTTAACAAATACTTAAAATAATAAATGATTTGATTCTGTTATTCTGGATCTGTCTCTCTCTCTGTAGGTTGAACTGGATGGACTTGTGTCTTTTTTCAACCAGATTAACTATGAACTTATATACACGCACATGAACTTTAATGGCGTCTTAGTCCATAGGGTTCAATATTGAGTTGGCCCACCCTTTGCAGCTTCAACTCTTCTGGGAAGGCTGTCCACAAGGTTTAGGAGTGTGTGTATGAGAATGTTTGACCATCAGTGCCTGACCTCACAAATGCGCTTCTGGAAGAATGGTCAAACACGCCCATAGACACACTCCTAAACCTTGTGGACAGCCTCAATATTGAACCCTACGGACTAAGATTGGGAGGCCATTAAAGTTCATGTGTGTGTAAAAGACAGGTGTCCCAATACTTTTGGTAATATAGTGTATGTAACTATGGGGGAGATTTACTTAAACTTGAAAACCTAGAATATGGTGCAGCTGTGCATGGTAACCAATCAGCTTCTAACTTCAGCTTCAGTTTAGCTTTGACAAAAAAAAAACCTGGAAGTTAATTGGTTTCTATGCACCAGATTTTTCACACTCCAGTGTAAGTAAATCGCCCCTAAGTGTCAGTAGCTGTGGGCCTAATTAATAATTATGATTATGAATCTTCAGCACACAGAGAGGAGGAAAGGACTTACATATACATGTTAGAGAGTGTTTAAATAACTTTTTTCTATAGTTTTAAGTAGGGTTAGAACGCTCAGCATTTACTTTATGCTTCAGGATAGAAAGTCAGAGGTCAGGAATTTTACCAAAGGGAACACTTTTTACAACTGTCAGAAATAAGAATTTCCTTTTCTTTGGAGAGATGTTCTCTCACTTCCTGTCTCCAGAGCAGGGATCAAGGAGAAATCTCAATGGTGGTTGCCAAGCAGCAATACAAACCTAACAGGAGTGATAACCCCTTCCCTCACACCATTTTAAAGTTAAAGCCAACCCTGGACTCCACCCTCCAGGCATCCAGGGATGTGTATAGCCACACCTGCACCTGTGCAATTGAGCTCTTAAAATAGAACAATAGACAAAACGTTTTTTTCATTTTGAATAGAGCAAGAGAGGGTTATAACCTCTGTCAGATTTTTTTCACCATCTGTGTCCCATTGCGGAGATTTCCCTTTACTTCCTGTCCGATAGACAAATCAGAAGTGACAGGAAAGTCCTAAAAATTAAGGGAATTTATTGGGGCCCCCCAGGTCACCAGAACTAGTGTTCTCATTGGACGATTTCCCCTCTATTACTTTTCTGGAGACAACCCAAAATTTGGGATTTTTTTTTGCTTTCAATGAAAATGGTAAACAGGACAAATAGAGGGTGAATCTCCCTAATGGGGTTATCGATGGCAATAAAAACTGAAAAAACATTCGAATACCTTTCCACTCCATCCAAAACTAATTTAAAAAGTTTTGCCTTTAGTTATACTTTAATTTACAAATCTTCATATTTATTATATTAAAAATGTAGAACATGTTGCTTCATAGTGAACCTGTACACAGATTTTCCACACTAAAGTATTAACATTTTCAAAACAAGCCGCAAAAACACTTTAAAGCAGGGCCTCATTCATCTCTGTAGCTATAGGCACTAAGGAGAAATTAATGTTCAAATTCCACTGAGACACTGAAAATTAAGCTCATTTCCACTTTTTCTTTGGTAGCCTGCCGGCCCTCTATTGTAAACAAACAAAAGTCTTTTATGTGATCTGTGGGGATTAATTAGTTTACAGTACATGCAGCTACAGAGATCAGTGAAGGCTTGTTTTTTAACCACTTCAGCCCTGGAAGGTTTACCCCCCCCCCCCCTTCATGACTAGGCCATTTTTTGCGATACGGCACTGCATTGCTTTAACTGAAAATTGCGCGGTCCTGCAACGCTGTACACAAATAAAATGGATGTCTTTTCTTTCCCACAAATAGAGCTTTCTTTTGGTGGTATTTAATCGCCTCTGCAGTTTTTATTTTTTGCGCTACAAACAAAAATAGACCGAGAATTTTGAAACAAAATATATATATATAATATATATATATATATATATATTTTTTTTTTTAACTTTTCTGCTATAAAACACATCCAATAAAAAATGTAAAACATCTAATTTATTCATTAAGTTAGGCCAATATGTATTCTGCTACATATTTTTGGTAAAAAAAAATCCCAATAAGCGTATATTGATTGGTTTGCACAAAAGTTATAGCGTCTACAAACTATGGGATATTGTTATGGAATTTTTATTTATTTTTTGTTACTAGTAATGGCGGCGATCAGCGACTTATAGCGGGACTGCAACATCGTGGCAGACAAATCGGACAATAATACTTATAATGAAGAAGAAACAGCAAGAGGACATAACCTGAGCAAATGATTCAACTCCTCAACAGACAGGATATATATATATATATATATTTATTTATACTGTATATAGTATACACCAATCAGCACTAACATATCTTTACAGCACATATCTGCCATAACAATATGACCACAGAGAGGTAAAGTGAATAAAATGTATTATCTTGTTCCAATGGCATGTGGAGATGGGTGGGATATATCAGACAGCAAGTCTGATCAAGCATAGGGATTTGAAGGACTTTGACAAGGGACACATTTTAATGGCTACTGGATCAGAGTGACTCCAGAACTGCAGATCTTGTAGGATGTTCCCGGTCTGCAGTGGTCAGGACCGACCAAAAATCATCCAAGGAAGGAAAACCTGTGAACTGGCAACAGGGTGATGCATAGCTCCCAACTCTCCCTCATTTTGGTCTGATCTATATAGTTGTATATAAAATGCACTTGTGTTTCCCCAGTGCTAAACCTTTCATCAAAATTCTAAATTGCTGCATTTGTCAATTTTAAAAGCCAATATAAAGGAATAGTAGTGGTAAAAAAAAAGTCCTTATGGATTTAAATAACCTTTTTTTTGGTTAATTCGTCTTTAGTGTGCCAGGGGGGCGTGTCCTATGCCTACATACGTTTGCAAGTAGGGGTCCCTCATTCCCATCTCAAAATGTAGGGAGGTATGTGTGATGGACGGCAAAGACTCATTGATGCACGTGGGGTGCAAACGCTGGCCAGTGTTGTCTGATCCAAAAGAAGAGCTACTGTAGCTCAAATTGCTGTAAACATTAAAGCGGTGTTTTACCTTAAAAAAATTTTTTTTAAAAGTCAGCAGCTAAAAAAAAAAAGTAGCTGCTGACTTTTAATAAGTACACTTACCCTCCCAGGGCGCCCGCGATGTCGGTCGTGGAGGCCGAGATGTCTCTCGGCGATCCGGTTCCAGCGCCGCCATCCTCAGTAAGGGAAACGGCTTCCCGTTTCCTACTGCGCATGCGCGAGTCGGCGCGCGGCCTTCTGCGCATGCGCGAGTCTAATTTGTGAATGGGGAACGCGATGTGTTGTGGGACACAGTTCCCATAACACACCGCGCCCCATTTACTAGAAGACGGAAGGAGAGAAGATCACCGCGGCGCTGGAAGAGGCAGATTAAGACGATCTGCCTAGCAACAGCCATTTCTGGTAAAAAAAAAAATATATATTTTTTTTTTTTCATTTTAAATTGTTATTAACATTTTTTAAAAGTTTTTTTTTTCAGGGTGTCCCACCACTTTAAAGAGGTTGTAAAGGTTTGTTTTTTCATTAAAATAATAAACTGGTATACTTCTATGTTGTGTCAGAACACACAGTGCATCGCATATAGAGCTGTGTGGCTGCAGACTGGCAGGGTGCCCATACTGACCTGTGTCCACAGCTAAAGTGTCTACAATGGGCATGTGAGCATCAGAACTGGATATATACACAGTATACAGGTAGGTATATATGAGTAGGGTGTGTGTATATATATATATATATATATATATATATATATATATACACAGTATCTCACAAAAGTGAGTACACCCCTCAAATTTTTGTAAATATTTTATTATATCTTTTCATGTGACAACACTAAATAATCTACGCTTTGCTACAATGTAAAGTAGTGAGTGTACAGCTTGTATAACAGTGTAAATTTTGGCCTTTTCTCTTAGGGGTGTACTCACTTTTGTTGCCAGCGGTTTAGACATTAATGGCTGTGTGTTGAGTTTTTTTTGAGGGGACAGCAAATTTACACTGTTATACAAGCTGTACACTCACTACTTTACATTACATATAATAAAATATTTAAAAAAAATGTGAGGGGTGTACTCACTTTTGTGAGATACTGTATATACACACACAGTATACATGTAGGTATACATAAGTAGGCTCCATATACACAGTATAGATGTAGGTATATATGAGTAGGCTGTATATACAGAGTATACAGGTAGTTTTAAATGAAAAGGCTCTATATACACACACAGTAAAATATAGGTATATATGAGTAGGCGCTATGTACACAGGATACAGGTAGGGTGGGAGGGTACCCCTTCACAACTTGAAGATTTCTTCACAGAAATTAACACCAACAATAGGGGTATAAGGTTCACTGTGGAGGCTAGCCAAGACAATGTGAACTTCCTTGATCTATCAATTAGCAAAAAAGATGGCCAGTTTAAAACGATGTCATATTTTAAAAACACAGACAGGAATTCATTCATACCAATGGGGAGTTGTCACCACGCCCCGTGGTTGAAATCCATCCCAAAGAGTCAGTTCATCCGAATGAGGAGGAACTGCTCAGACGTGGATGACTATCGAGTGCAGGCCGGTGTCCTCAAAAAGAGATTGGAGGACAAGGGATATGAAATTGCCCCCATGGATACTCTGATTGAGGAAATAGCGGGAATGGATAGGAAGGTGTTACTTAAGGAAGGACAAACCAAGACCAGGGACAGACAGTAGTCCCTTTTGTGACTTCCTTCTCCACGCAGCACTACCTAATTAAAAAAATGCTAAATAAACACTGGCATATATTGGATAATGACAGGATCATCCACACTTTTCTTCCTACTAACCCAGAGGTGGTATTTAGGGGAGCACCCTCACTTAGGGACAAGGTGGCACCCAATGTGGTGGATCCACCCCCCAAAAAGGTGTCCTTCTTCCAACAATTATCGGGCTACCACCAATGTCGTCGGTGCCAACTCTGTACATTAAACAAGAGCAAACAGAGAAAGACACTAACCTTCACATCTTCCAGCACCGGTAGAGAACATAAAATTGAAACATTTATTACTTGCAGCTCGAAGGGTGTGGTGTATTTACTCCAGTGCCCCTGCGGGCTGCAGTATATTGGTAGAACCAAGCGAGCCATGCATGTACGGTTAGGGGAGCACATCACGAACATTAAAAGTGGATACAAGTTTCACTCTGTATCAAAACATTATGCAATGTACCATGATCGCAACCCCTCGGGTACATTATTTTTAGGCATAGATAAATTCAGTGCACACTGGAGGGGCAGCCCTCTAGTGAGGGATTTATCTAGATCTGAAATGGCCTGGATCCATAGAGTGCGTTGCTACACCCCCTATGGCCTCAATGTGGATGTAGATTTGAATGCCTTTATAGATAACAGCTAATATAGGTAATTTGTGAACCGACTCTGAGCTCTCCAAAGCCAGTAGAAAATACACACTAAGATTTAGATATAGGTGTTATATATCAGACATAACCTGACATACACTGCGTTTACAGGCGATCTGGGAATGAGACTCATTTTCCACCCAACCTCCTGTTTATTATTAATCCCCTATAGAGATCTGATTGAGGGAGATATTAATAAGAATGATATATAAGGGACACTGATGTTTAATATATTTGGTTAGCGACCACCATTGTCCAATTTTTGGTAGAAATCCTTTTTTCCTTTTCCTGTTTTTTCTTTTTTTGGATATATATGGAGTTGAACTGGTGGATTCTTCCCTTGACTAACTTTTTAAAATATAAGTATAAATATAATACCTACCCTAACCACCCCTTTTTGTTTGGTTTATACAAATAAGGGACGTGGGTATGGCCTTTTTAAATATTGCCAAATTAACAATAGAATAATTGGGAAATGATTTCTGGGTGCGCCCGTATCCATTGAGGATACCCTGAAATTAATCTCAATTAGCACTTGGCCGGGAGATTCAATGAGATTATCTGTTATAATCTAACCAAAGGCTGAGGAGCGTGAAGGGTTAATTGCGGTTATAGACATACCGTGTTTTTAATTTCCCTTGTTTTTAATTTTAATTTATACTACACATTATCTATGATAATGGAGTAAGGTAGTGACACTATGAATTCGTGACGCATTAACATCTTATTGCAACACGATTTGTACAAATAGGACGGGTCAGGTCATTCTGGCACGGCACCTAACAATACTTTAGTTGTTTACTAGAGATTAAGCCAATTGACACATTGAGTTGGTTGTAAGAACCACCCATTCATCAGAGCAGCGAATCAGTGACATAAAGAGGGCGATTGCCCTAGTTAATGATGGCTGAAGGGAGCTCAGAAAGGGGAGTGTTGTAGGCTGTAACAGGTATATCAGGCGGTGAGTCAGCACGCCGCCCGTGCCCCAGGAAGACGTCACATTTGACGAAACGACGTAGGGTGAGCGGCGTGCTGACGTCACCTCCTTCTCCCGTCCATTCCAGGAAGCGACGGGCAGTGAGCAAAGTAAGAGAGCCGGCCGGCTCGATAAGATTTAAAACAACCGCTCTGTTATTTCTTTTAAAGTGTGAGTTTGTTATCTTTTAGAGATTTTTAAAATAAAAGGTGAAACTGTATTGCGCTATGGTGTCCCTTTCTTTTGCATGGTATTTAACCCCTACTGAGTGAAAACTAAGGGATCCCGTATAAAAGATCAGTTTCCATTAGAACAACCTGAAGATTGTGTCCCTGAGAAGCCCGGATAAAGACCTAGGCAGGGGTACATGCCATACGCCCATCTGGTCTCTCTAATACAGGGACCAGATTAGCTGGTAAGCGGCTAATTTTACCATTTGGTGGAGTAGGCTCTATATATACAGTATACAGGAAGGGAGACATGTGGATGCTCTATACACACAGTATACAGGTAGGTATACAGAAGCAGGGTTTATATATACAGTAAGGTAGATGGGGCTCTATACACACAGTATACAGGTAGGTATGTATGTTTTAGGAGGCTCTATACACACATAGGGTTATGTAGTACACATAGGGATGAAGTATATACACCGTTGCTATGGTTACTAGTGACACTCAGCCCTCTCTCAGACATGGAAGGGCTCAGTCACCACACAATATAAAAGTCAAGCCTGCCTGTGGTCAGAAGTGACCCGGGTCCCCTCCATACACAGTACTATACACACAGAACACAGATATATGTACTGAATGGATCAACATTTAACCCAACTCCATTCATAACCCACTTCCTGGCTCCCCTACAGCCCTCAGGACCCCACAAAGGATCCCCAGTCTGTCCTTCTCACTGCCTGATACCAGACCAACTGTCACAGTTCCTTTATATTATGAAATTATTAAACCCAGTGTTTATTAAATACCATAATAAAGCTTTATTTGTTTAATAAAAATGGAATAAGCTCAAGTTCATTTGGGTACTTGTGTTGTGTGAGCCAGTATATTTCAGGCAAAGGATGGGGCAGCTAGTGTGAGAAGGCCAGTGCTGTTATTGGCAGTTGATCTCTGTGCAGGTGTTTGGGGCACCTCTAGGGGTCCTGACAGGCAAACGGTGAAGAGGAACTCGACTGAGACGCATCTCTGAAGCCAGACTCCAGCGATTATCGCCATAAACGATTATTATTCTACATTTTTGTCTTCTTATTGTTATTTCTATAGTGTTGTATAGTGTTGTATAGTATAGTATTGTTGTATAGTATTAGTATTAACTATTTTCAGGTAAACCTTCATTCACCTGCGATACCATCAAGATGCCGCGCCGTCCACGCCGCAACAACCGTGAAATACCACCACGTGACCCAGCAGGTATGACAATTGTACCATATTAACCCCCCTTATGATTCATGAACACATATATGAGGCATCCAGGAAGTGGGCTTTAAACCTGGGTCCTCCATATGTGTTCTTACAATACATACTATTGTTTCTTGGCTCTATTATGGGCACAAAAAACAAATCACACACACATATGTGGTATCACTGCGATCGTCAGGAACAGGAGAATTGATTGTGTAGTTTTTTTTTGGAGATGATACATTGTAATGTCCTAAAATATACAGCTAAATTTAACTACTTTCTGCCTGTAGGACATCCATGGAAGTCCTCGGGTTGAAGTAGTTATACCAGGATGACCTACAGGCCTCATTCCAGTATGGGTTTTTTCAGCCAGCGATTCTGTTTGTGGCAGAAGTGATTTCAGTGGCTATATAGCCACTAAATCACTTCTGTTGGTGGCGGAAGGGGGGACCCCCTCCCTCCGCCGCCATTCCTGGCCTCTAAGTGTAATAAACATGTTTATGTTTACGCGCAAATGTGAACACATACGTTACTCCCGCACGCACATGTGAGGTATTGTTGCAAAGAGTGAGAGCAATAATTCTAGCACCAGACGTCCTGTGTAACTCTAAACTGGTAACCTGTAAAGGCATTGAAAGCGTTGCCTATGGAGAATTTTAACCACGGGCAGATGCAATTTTAAAGCGTGACATATTAGGCATCTATTTACTCGGTGTAACATCATCTTTCACATAATACAAACAAATTGGAGTAAATATTGTGTATTAACCACTTAAATGACCAGCGCACAACAATGTACGTTCTCTTTTTTAAAGGGGGATATCTCTGTAACGGCAGCAGCTGCTGCCACAACCGAGATATCCATCTCTTCAGGCGCTGATCGTGTTTACGATAATGGTGGGCTCTGCGGCGGATTCGCCATGAGATCCCCGTTATCGTCAGCGGAAGAGGTGCCCCCACCCCTCCTGCCGCTCTCCCGCGCCCTCCGCCGCTTACCGGAGCTGTCGGAGGTGATCGGGTCCTGTCACTTCCTTGGTATGGAGACGAGTGAGGCTAAGATGGCCCCCCACCCGTCTCTATACCAGAGCAGGGCAGAAGCGACGTCAAAACGTCACTTTTTCCCATACCTCTTAACCACCTCAATACAGTGCATTTTCACCCCCTTCCTGCCCAAGCTATATATTCAGCTTTCAGCGCTGTCACAGTTTGAATGACAATTGCGCGGTCATAAAACACTGTACCCAAATTGAATTTTATCCCCACAAATAGAGCTTTCTATTGATGGTATTTGATCATCTCTGCGGTTTTTATTTTTTGCGCTATAAACAAAAGCAGAGTGACAAGTTTGAAAAAAAACAATATTTTTTACTTTTTGCTATAATAAATATCCAATTTTTTTTTTTTAAAACAATTTTTTTCCTCAGTTAAGGCTGATATGTATTTTTCTACATATTTTTGGTTAAAAAAAAAAAAAAAACGCAATAAGCATATATTGATTGTTTTGCGCAAAAGTTATAGCGCCTACAAAATAGGGGATAGATTTATTGCATTTTTTTATTTTTTTTTTTTTTTACTAGTAATGGTATTTACTGCGATTTTTATTGTGACTGCGATATTGTGGCAGACATGTCAGACACTTTTGACACATTTTTGGGACCATTCACATTTATACAGCGATCCGTGCTATGAAAAGCATTAATTACTGTATAAATGTGACTGGCAGGGAAGGGGTTAACACTAGGGGCGCTGAAGGGGTTAATATGTTCCCTGGGAGTGATTCTAACTGTAGGGGGAGGGGATTGACAAGGGGAGGAGACCGATCAGTGTTTCTCTGTACTGAGAACATGCCATCGGTCTCCTCTCCTCTGACAGGACCGTGGATCTATGTGCTTACACACACAGATCCACGGTCCTGCTGTGTTACCAGTCAACCGCGGGCACGCGCACTGAACCCCAAGAAACACGGCGGGCGCGCGCCCCCTGGTGGGCCGAAAAGGTGAGGGCGTCATATGACGCCCTCCCGCCATGAGAGCTGCGCCACCTGGCTGTCAATTGACAACTGGCGGTCAGCAGCAGTTAAAGGAACATTTTTCTGTTGTCATTTTTTCAAATGACAATTTTTTTTTTTTTTTTTTTTTGCATTTAAGTCCAAATATGAGATCTGAGGACTTTTTGACCCCAGATATCAAAATTAAGAGGACCTTTCATGCTTTTTTTCTATTACAAGGAATAAAAGTGACCCATTTTTTTTTTTTTGTTTAAAAAAATAAAATCTGTTTTTATTTTTAATATATGTTTTTTTTTTTGGTATTTGCTTTGCAGGTATGGTATGGTAAGGTCTTACTGTTATACTGTAATGTTACTTTGTTTTAATGTTAACCATTATTTGCTTAGCAGGTACGCCATACAGTTGCAGCGTGGATTTATTTATCTTGACAGCAACACATATATGCCGAAGCATGGGGGCAGCAGAGGGCGGAGGAGCGATTTTGCTCCTAATGCCACGTACATACGGTCGAAAAAGTTTTTAACTTTTTTTGCACACATGGGCCATGATGGTTTGCTTTTTTTGGTAACCTGTAAAGGCTTTAATAATAAACACCTTCCATTTACAAATTGCATATAGTGTGTTTACTTAGTGTTGTGCGCAAATACTTGACTATGCAAAAAAAAAATATGTTTTCATGTAAACAAAAAGTGTGCTTTAAATTGGTTTGCATAAAAATGTTCCGAAACACCCAAGCTATTTGTGCAATGTTGATCCCATTAAATATTTTTTTTTTTGGTCCCAAGAGATTGAATAATGAAAAAAAAAAAATAATATATTTTTTTTTACAAAAATGCTAAATGATATCTTGCTCAAACATGCCATGGGCATATGTGGAGATACACCCCAAAATACATTCTGTTGCTTCTCCTGAGTACGGGGATACCACATGTGTGGGACTTTTTGGGAGCCTTAGCCGCGTACGTACTTTTTTCAGGAGAAGCAGCAAAATGTATTTTGGGGTGCAATTCCACATATAACCATGGCATCCACTGTATGTGCTTACACACACAGATCCACGGTCTACCTGCTGTGTTACCAGTCAACCGCGGGCACGCGCACTGAACCCCAAGAAACACGGCGGGCGCGCGCCCCCTGGTGGGCCGAAAAGGTGAGGGCGTCATATGACGCCCTCCCGCCATGAGAGCTGCGCCACCTGGCTGTCATCTTTGACTGTGATAGGTAGTGATAACTGGCGGTCAGCAGCAGTACTTAAAGGAACATTTTTCTGTTGTCATTTTTTCAAATGACACTTTCCAAAATGGGGTCATTTTTTTTTTTTTTTTTTGCATTTAAGTCCAAATATGAGATCTGAGGACTTTTTGACCTTTATGAAAAAAAAATTTTTTTTTTTTTTTTTTAGATAAAAATAAATAATAAATTTTTTTTCTATTACAAGGGATGCATTTTTTTTTTTACATTCCTTGTAATAAATAAAAGTGACCCAATTTTTTTTTTTTCGTTTGACAAAAATAAATAAGAAAAAAAAAATGCATGTGATGTATCGCCGCGATCGGTAGGGTGAGAGCAATAATTCTAGCCCTAGACCTCCACTGTAACGCAAAACATGCAACCTGTAGAATTTTTTAAACGTTGCCTATGGAGTTTATTTAAGGGTAAAAGTTTGACGCCATTCCACGAGCAGCTGCAATTTTTAAGCGCGGCATGTTGGGTAAAAATTTACTCAGCGTAACATTATCTTTCATGATATATAAAAAAATTGGACTAACTTTACTGTTGTCTTATTTTTTTATTCAAAAAGTGTTTTTTTTCCCAAAAAAGTGCGCTTGCAAGACCGCTGTGCAAATACGGTGTGAAAAAAAGTATTGCAACGACCGCCATTTTATTCTCTAGGGTGTTAGAAAAAAAAAAAACAATATATAATGTTTGGGGGTTCAAGTAATTTTCTAGCAATAAAACCTGTTTTACACATGTACACCCCTAAAATCCAAAACGAGGCTGGTCTTAAAGTGGTTAAAGCGTATTTTTTCCCCAAAAAAATTGCATTTGAAAAACCGCTGCGCAAATTTTGTGTGACATAAAAAATTGCAACACCAATCACTTTATTCTATAGGGCCTCTGCTAAAAATTTTCTAGCAAAAAAAAGTAGATTTTTACATGTAGGAGGGAAGTGTCAGAATTGGTCTGGATACGAAGTGGTTAAAGAATTATTTTTTTGTTTACTATTTTGGGCCCCGTTTTCCATTTGATAATAATAAAAATCAGGAGATATCCATTACCATTTCCCACCTAATGAAAGCTGTCCTGAAGAAAAACAAGGTACAGTATAATCCACCTGGATACACTAAGTAGTTGTGATGATATGCACAGTTTTAGTAACACGTGTTAAATTTGCAAAATTGGGATTGGGCGTTAAGTTTTGTTTGACTCTGGTCATAAAGGGGAGAAGAATTCCTTTCAACCCTTGTTAAATAATTCAATTTTACTACCAGTTTCAAATTGTTTATTTAGAGTTTATATGTTTAACCACTTGCCATTCAGCATACGTATAAATTTATTCTGAATGGCAAGCGATTATACTAGGCTTATGGGTGCAGCAGCAGCCATGATCCTGGTATCAATTTTCATAGCCACCCATTCACTTTTATTTCTTTTTTAAAATATGAAAAAAAAATAATATGTAAACCACCCCGTCCTCAGTTCACACACCCAAATGCACATGTAGGTCTTGCACACATATGTAAACAGTAATTGCATCACTCAATGAGGTACCGCCGTGAACATCAGAGTGAAAATAATGATTTTAATGCCAGAGCTCACCTTTAACTCTAAACTGATAACCTGTAAAGGCTTTAAGAGCTATGCCTACGGACAATTGTAGGTAGTGTACTTTGTCGCTATTTCACAAGCATGCACAATTTAAAATTTAAAAAATGTTTGGCAAATATTTACCCGACGCGTCATTATCTTTTATATTTTAGCAAAAAAATTGTGTATTATATTGTGTTTGTGTGCAGTAAAAATCAGACCTCTGTCTGATCAGCTGTCTTGCAGGGCAGAGGAGGGATCAAGGATCTAACAGACCCCTGATTTTTCCATGAAAAGTACCGTATATACTCGAGTATAAGCCTACCCGAATATAAGCCGAGGCACCTAATTGTACCACAAAAAGCTGGGAAAACGTATTGACTCGAGTATAAGCCTAGGGTGAGAAATGTGCAGCTACTGGAAGTGGAAAAGAAGGTCAACAATGCCCAATTGCAGCCTCACTGTGCCCATTTGCATGTTTCACTGTGCCCATTTGCATCCATAGGTCTCCTGAACTTCAAAATTGGTAGTTAAGGGTTCCTAGATGCCCCCTAGCTGCAGCAAAGGGTCCCGAAATGACATTGCTGCAGATATACACAGTTGACCGACTTTGGGGCCCTGTATCTTGGGGCCACTTGGTGCTAGGAAATTTGGATATGTTGTAGTGTTGGTTCCACTAGGTTTGCATACCAAATTCGGGGTTCCTAGCACCAAGTGGCCCTGAGATACGAGGCCCCAAAATTGGGTCAGAAAATGTCAAGCACTTTTCTGCAGCAGAGAATGACATTTTCCGAACCGACTTTGGGGCCCCGTATCTCAGGGCCACTTAAAGCTAGGAACCCCAAATGGATATGTTGTAGTGTTGGTTCCACTGGGTTTGCATACCAAATTTGGGGTTCCTAGCACCAAGTGGCCCAGAGATACGGTGGCGCAAAGTCAGGTCGGAAAATTTCATTTTTTTCTGCAGAAAAGTGCTTGACTGGAGTATAAGCCGAGGGGGGCACTTTCATCACAAAAAAATGTGCTGAAAAACTCGGCTTATACTCGAGTATATATGGTACCTGTCTCCACCCCTTGTAATAGCAATAAAGACGAATGAAGAAAATACATTTTAAAAAAATGTAAAAAAAAAAAAAAAGTTATATTTTGGATCCTAGTACTCCAAGGATCTTCTGCACAGCAGTCCCTAGATTATGAGAGGCTCAGAGCAGCCTTACATAACTAATAAATAGAGAAATTGTAGCTCACAAAGAATTCACTTTCCACCACCGGTACATTACAGGTGATACAAAGAGAATGCTGGTGCATTTAGTAAGAAAAAGAAGGTAAGTGCACTCTGGACCAAATAGAGGGTGTGTACCTAGTTATTGTAATCACCCCTAAGGGCGGGCACGTGGGCATAGACACAATACTTTAATAGCTGTAAAAAATACAATATAGAAACAGTATGAAACCAAGTACTGTATTTTTTGGTGTATAGTTGGTGCAAATAGTGTGTGCGTGTTATACACCAATACTGAAATTTTGTCTGCCTCGGAGGGGACAGGGAGGGGGGCGGGACAAGCGCTGTCAGATTACATATAATGAGAATCTCCTGTTTACTCAGCGGTCTCTGTAATAGGAAGTCCCGTCCTCTGGGCCGTCATTGGACCAGTGTTCTGTCTATCATAGAAGCAGGTCCATGAGGCAGGACTTTATATTAAACAGTAGATTCTCGCTGTATGTAATCTGACAGCGCTTGTCCCGCACACCTCCCTGTGCCCTCCGAGGCAGCAGTAATCTGAGATGAGGCTGCAGATGGGCATTGATCAGGCTGCATTCATGGCAATGTTGAGGCTGCAGATGGGCATTGATCAAGCTGCATTGATGGGCAATTGCAAGGCTGCAGATGGGCATTGATCAGGCTGCATTGATGGGCAATTGTGAGGCTGCAGATGGCTTTGATCAGGCTGCAGATGGGCAATGGTGAGGCTGCATTGATGGGCACTGACCCTTTTTTTCTTCAAAGTTCTTTATTTAAAATGTAAGTTTTTTTCCTTAAACTTCCTTTTTAAAATGAAGGTGCGTGTTATATGCCTGTGCGTGTTATATGCCAATAAATACGGTATATAAGAAGCCTCTGACAATATCTTGAATGGCACCAGTATCAATTCTGCCATCTATGTAGTCATAACTATGTGGTAAGTAGTAAAGTGGTAGATGTAATCTAAGTAATCAGTATATAGACATCCGGAAATCAATCAATATGAAAGTAACCTATTTAGGATAGTTAAAGGGTGTAGAGGTGTGGGGGGAGAGGAAAGGGGGGACAAAATGGGGGGGGGGGGTGTTGGACGGAGGAATGAAACCGGGGCATCTAATCAAACCTGGCAGACAGTAGAGCAACAAATTATACAGAAGAGGCAAACTTTGGAGAATATCCAAGTTATTTTCAAACTGACCATGTGAGGGTATATACCTTCTGCCTTTAGAACCACTTTCCTAAAAAAGAGCTCCAATTTGGGCAAAAAAATAAATAAAAATAAAACTCAGCAGCTACAAGTATTTTAGCTGCTGACTTTTAATATAAGGACATTTACTCGTCCAGGGATCCAGCGATGTTGGCACCCGAGCCGATTCTTCACTGCCAGTTTCCTACTGCGCATGCACTAGTCATGCTGCTCTTTGTGAATGGTCCTGCAGTCTTCAGGAACCTGTGTATGTCCCAGAAGGCTGTGGGGGGAAGAAGGAGGGGCCGAAGATCAGAAGTGCCACGGCAATCTGACCCGGAACTGGGAGTGGGTACCTGTCAAAACCAGGTACCCGCCCCCCAAAAAGTGCCAAATGTGGCAGTGGAGGGTGCAAACAAGTGTAGCGTCCCCTTTTGGGTGGAGCTCCACTTTATACACTTCATCCTCTGGCCAATTCTGACATTCCTCTCCTACTTGTAAAAATTAGCTTTTTTTGCTAGAAAATTACTTAGAACCCCGAAACATGATATCATTTTTTAAAAGCAGGGGCCCCAGAGAATAAAATTGTGGGGGTTACAATTTTTTATGCCACACAGTATTTGCGTAGCAGTTTTTCAAATGCAATTTTTTGGGGGGAAAATCCACATAACACATAAAACACAATAGAATACCTAATTGTTTGGTAAAATATAAATGATGTTACGCATAGTAAATTAATACCTACCCTGTTACGCTTTAAAATTGAGGATGCTCACGGAACGACGATGAACAACGGTACACTAAATTATCCATAGATGACACTTTAAAAGCCTTTACAGGTTACTATATTAGGATGCTCACGGAACGACGATGAACAACGGTACACTAAATTATCCATAGATGACACTTTAAAAGCCTTTACAGGTTACTATATTAGAGTCACACAGGAGGTCTGGTGCTCAAATTATTGCCCTCACTGTAACATTTGTGGCGATACCTCTCCTGTGTGATGTGTGGAGGCAATAACATTTACATATGTGTGTGTGACCTACGTATGCATTTACCTTAGTGCATGAGCAGGAGGGGAAAAGGTTTCTATTTTAATAATTTTTTTTATTCTTTGTTTTTTCACTTCTTAATTTTTTTGTTCATGTTTATGGCTATTACAAGGGATGAACAATATCCCTTGTGATAGCCGGAACAGTGACAGGTCTTTATGGAGAGATCTGGGGATGTTCCTATCCTCAGTCATCTATGTGGTCAGCTGGCAGAACTGATGGCTTCAGTCCCGGGTTCCCCGGAGGGACAGGAGAATCTGGAAAGACTGCGGCGGAGGTGTTGCCCTTCCACTGCCCGTAAAAGAGGTCCAGCGGCTAATTAGCTATTACTAAAGTAGTCCCTAGGATCACTTTTACATGAAAGAGCATTGCTGGCTAAAACAAAATAGATACTGGGATGATACCTGTAGCTGCAGGCATCATTCAGGTATTACCACTTCAATCTGGCGATGTATGGGTACATTGCGGAGGCTGAAGTTGTTGAATTATCTCCTATTTTCAGGTTTACCTATGAGACAGCCACCTGTCACACTTGAAATCTTTTAGAAATAAGACACTTGCTCTTGTCATTTAAGTTTAAAATTGTGATAGAAAGGGTTACATGACAGAAATGCTGAAATCTTTGTCATTGTTATTACAGGCATGGATTCACCCATTGCTCACCGAACACGAGCAGCTCTTCGGCAGCAGCGAGAGAATGCCAGGCCCAATAGAAGTCGATCTCCAAGGGACCGCATCGTTGCTGAGGACCAGCCTGCACCAGCCAGACCACCGGCCAGGGAGTATCAGGAGGTGCCCACCTGTTCCATCTGTTTGAGTGAAATGGATGTGGGAGAGGACAATACAACTCTACCCTGCTCCCACCTATTTCACTCGACCTGCATCGGAACATGGAGAGCGCAAAACAATACATGCCCTCTTTGCAGAGCTTTGATTGATTTTTTTCCTCCACAGGATGGAAACAGAAGAGTGCCCCGAAGGGTCCAGCCCTGGGAGATACACGCCCTAACGCTAGAAGACCTCCTCAACCTTCAGTTTGTATATGAAATTGATGAATTTGGTCATAACCGTGTTGTCTTCTATGTGTAACATCTTTTTTTTGTTTCAGGTGTACAGCAGAATAGTGAAGAGTATTTAAAAAAAAAAATGACAAAAAAAAAAATGTTAAATACAAAAAAATGTATATTGTTGTTATGTATATATTTTTATATATGATACAGTACTGTAGATTAGGGCAGGGTGGTGCAGTTAAGGGCATGGTGGAGTGGATTAGGGCAGAGTGGAGCGAATTAGGCAGGCTGCTGCAATTTGTTGGTGACACATGCTTCTGCAATTGGTGGTGACACATGCTGATGCAATTTGGTGGTGACACATGCTTCTGCAATTTTATGGTGAAACAGGCTGCTGCAATTGGTGGTGACACAGGCTGCTGCAATTGGTGGTGACACATGATGCTGTATTTGGTGGTGACACATGCTGCTGCATTTGGTGGTGACACATGCTGCTGCATTTGATGGTGACAGGCTGCTGCAATTTGGTGGTGACACATGATGCTGCATTTGGTGGTGACACATGCTGCTGCATTTGGTGGTGACACATGCTGCTTCATTTGGTGGTGACACATGATACTGCATTTGGTGGTGACATATGCTGCTGCAATTTGATGGTGACAGGCTGCTGCAATTGGTGGTGACACATGCTGCGGCAATTTGGTGGTGACACATGCTGCTGCAATTTGGTGGTGACACATGCTGCAATTGGTGGTGACACATGCTGCAATTTGGTGGTGACACATGATGCTGCATTTGGTGGTGACACATGCTGCTGCATTTGGTGGTGACACATGCTGCTGCATTTGGTGGTGACACATGATGCTGCATTTGGTGGTGACACATGCTGCTGCAATTTGATGGTGACAGGCTGCTGCAATTGGTGGTGACACATGCTGCTGCAATTTGGTGGTGACACATGCTGCTGCAATTTGGTGGTGACACATGCTGCTGCAATTGGTGGTGACACATGCTGCTGCAATTGGTGGTGACACATGCTGCTGCAATTGGTGGTGACACATGCTGCTGCAATTTGGTGGTGACACATGCTGCTGCAATTGGTGGTGACACATGCTGCTGAAATTTGGTGGTGACACATGCTGCTGCAATTTGGTGGTGACACATGCTGCTGCAATTGGTGGTGACACATGCTGCTGCATTTGGTGGTGACATATGCTGCTGCATTTGGTGGTGACACATGCTGCTTCATTTGGTGGTGACACATGCTGCTGCATTTGGTGGTGACACATGCTGCTGCAAATTGATGGTGACAGGCTGCTGCAATTGGTGGTGGCACATGCTGCAGCAATTTGGTGGTGACACATGCTGCTGCAATTTGGTGGTGACACATGCTGCTGCATTTGGTGGTGACACATGCTGCGGCATTTGGTGGTGACACATGCTGCTGCATTTGGTGGTGACACATGCTGCACATGCTGCAATTTGGTGGTGACACATGCTGCTGCATTTGGTGGTGACACATGCTGCTGCAATTTGGTGGTGACACATGCTGCTGCAATTGGTGGTGACACATGCTGCTGCAATTGGTGGTGACACATGCTGCTGCAATTGGTGGTGACACATGCTGCTGCAATTGGTGGTGACACATGCTGCTGCAATTGGTGGTGACACATGCTGCTGCATTTGGTGGTGACACATGCTGCTGAAATTGGTGGTGACACATGCAGCTGCAATTTGGTGGTGACACATGCTGCTGCAATTTGGTGGTGACACATGCTGCTGCAATTTGGTGGTGACACATGCTGCTGCAATTTGGTGGTGACACATGCTGCTGCAATTGGTGGTGACACATGCTGCTGCAATTTGGTGGTGACACATGCTGCTGCAATTTGGTGGTGACACATGCTGCTGCAATTTGGTGGTGACACATGCTGCTGCATTTGGTGGTGACACATGCTGCTGCAATTGGTGGTGACACATGCTGCTGCAATTGGTGGTGACACATGCTGCTGCATTTGGTGGTGACACATGCTGCTGCAATTTGGTGGTGACACATGCTGCTGCATTTGGTGGTGACACATGCTGCTGCAATTTGGTGGTGACACATGCTGCTGCAATTGGTGGTGACACATGCTGCTGCAATTGGTGGTGACACATGCTGCTGCAATTGGTGGTGACACATGCTGCTGCAATTTGGTGGTGACACATGCTGCTGCAATTTGGTGGTGACACATGCTGCTGCAATTGGTGGTGACACATGCTGCTGCAATTGGTGGTGACACATGCTGCTGCATTTGGTGGTGACACATGCTGCTGCAATTTGATGTTGACACAGGCTGCTGCAAGTTGATGGTGACATACTGCTGCAATTGGTGGTGACACATGCTGCTGCAATTTGGTGGTGACACATGCTGCTGCAATTGGTGGTGACACATGCTGCTGCAATTGGTGGTGACACATGCTGCTGCAATTGGTGGTGACACATGCTGCTGCAATTGGTGGTGACACATGCTGCTGCAGTTGGTGGTGACATATGCTGTTGCAATTGGTGGTGACACATGATACTGAAATTTGGTGGTGACACATGCTGCTGCTTTGGTGGTGACACATGCTGCTGCAATTTGATGTTGAAACAGGCTGCTGCAATTGGTGGTGACACATGGTGGTGATTTGGTGGTGACACATGCTGCTGCAATTGGTGGTGACACATGCTGCTGCAATTGGTGGTGACACATGCTGCTGCAATTTGGTGGTGACACATGCTGCTGCAATTGGTGGTGACACATGCTGCTGCAATTGGTGGTGACACATGCTGCTGCAATTGGTGGTGACACATGCTGCTGAAATTGGTGGTGACACATGCTGCTGCAATTGGTGGTGACACATGCTGCTGCAATTTGGTGGTGACACATGCTGCTGCATTTGGTGGTGACACATGCTGCTGCAATTGGTGGTGACACATGCTGCTGCAATTTGGTGGTGACACATGCTGCTGCATTTGGTGGTGACACATGCTGCTGCATTTGGTGGTGACACATGCTGCTGCATTTGGTGGTGACACATGCTGCTGCATTTGGTGGTGACACATGCTGCTGCAATTGGTGGTGACACATGCTGCTGTAATTGGTGGTGACACATGCTGCTGCATTTGGTGGTGACACATGCTGCTGCATTTGGTGGTGACACATGCTGCTGCATTTGGTGGTGACACATGCTGCTGCAATTGGTGGTGACACATGCTGCTGCAATTTGGCTGAGCAGGAAAAAAGAAAAAAAATTAAAAATACAAAAAAACATATTTGTTCATATGCATAAATTATATATTTTCATGTATAATTGTATATATAAGATTAGGGCAGGGTAGAGAGGATAAGGGCAGAGTGGAGCAGATAAGGGCAGAGTTGAGTGGATCAGGGCATGGTGGAGCAGTTTAGGCCAGAGTGGAGGGGATTTGGCCAGAGTGAAGGGGATTTGGGCAAGGTGGAGCAGATTAGGGCAGAGTGGAGTGATTTAGAGCATAGTGGAGTTGATTAGGTAAGGGTGGAGCACATTAGGGCAGAGTGGAATGAATTAGGGCAGGGTGGAGCAGAAAATAATTAATAATACCTAAAATGTATATTTGTTTATTTGTATAAAATGTATGTTTTTATATATGATTCGGTACTGTAGATTAGGGCAGATTGGTGTGGGTTAGGGCAGATTGGAGTGGATTAGGGCAGGGTGGAGAGGATTAGGGCAGAGTGGAGCGGATTAGAGCAGGGTGGAGCGTATTAGGGCAGGGTGGAGCGGATTAGTGTAGGGTGGAGCGGATCAGAGCAGAGTGGAGAGGATTATGGCATGGTGGAGAGGATAACGGCATTGTGGAGCAGATTAGGGCAGGGTGGAGCGGATTAGGGCATGGTGGAGTGGATTAGCAGGGTGGAGCAAATTAGTGTAGGGTGGAGCAGATCAGGGCAGAGTGGGGCGGATTAGGGCAGAGTGGAGTGGATAAGAGCATGGTGGAGCAGATTAGGGCAGAGTGGAGCAGATTAGGGCAGGGTGGAGTGGATTAGGGCAGGGTGGAGTGGATTAGAGCAGGGTGGAGTGGATTATGGCAGGATGGAGCGGATTAGGGCAGAGTGGAGCTGATTAGGGCAGGGTGGAGTGGATTAGAGCAGGGTGGAGTGGATTAGGGCAGGATGGAGCGGATTAGGGCAGAGTGGAGCTAATTAGGGCAGGGTGGAGCGGATTAGGGCAGGGTGGAGCGGATTAGGGCAGGGAGGAGTGGATTAGGTCAGGGTGGAGTGATTTAGAGCATGGTGGAGCGGATTAGGAAGGGAGGAGCATATCAGGGCAGGGTGGAGCAGTTTAGGTTAGGGTGGGGGGGAATAGGTCAGAGTGGATTGGATTAGGGAAAAGTGGAGCTGATTAGGGCAGAGTAGATTAGATTAGATTAGTGTAATGTAGTGTAGTGTAGATTAGTATAGTGTAGTTAGGGCCTGGCCAGAAAGGGATTACTTTGACGCAGTTGGCCAGCTTAAACATGTATTGCAATGCATGTGAACAAAAAATCCCTGTTTATTTGCAAAGTACGCAAATTTAGAAGAGTATATAGCAGTGGGCAGCAGTGTTGGTCATCTTACTTTAAAAAAGTAATTAGTTATGTTACAAATTACTTCGCCCAAAAAAGTAATTGAGTTAGTAACTCAGTTACTACATTGGAAAAGTAATTAGTTACTCAGAAAAGTAACTGTGATTTTTTTTTTTTATATTCTTAGGGGCGGGTCTAGTATTACTGTAAGCAAGGGGCGCGTTCCCCCCTGCACGTCTATTTCCCCTCTGCACCCCCCTGCACGTCTGTTCCCCCCCAACACATATATCTGTTTCCCCTCTGTACCCCACTACACATCTGTCCCCCCCACACACGTATATCTGTTCCCCCTCTGTACCCCACTACACGTCTGTTCCCCCCCCCCCCCACACACATATATCTGTTCCCCTCTGTACATCTGTCCCCCCCAAACTCACGGATCGGATCGTTGCTCGGATCAGAGTCACGGATCGGATCATTTTTCGGATCAGCAAATAATAATTGAATTTGCAAAAACCTGTGAAAATTCCACAATCTCCCCCACTGTAAGATCCACGTCATCTCCCCCACTGTAATATTGGCTGATTATGGCTGGGTACGGCTGAGCATGGCTGGGTACAGCTGGGCATCGCCGAGTATGGCTGGGTATTACCGTGTATTGCAGAGTATTGCTGAGTATGGCTGATTATTGCAGAGTATGGCTGAGTATGGCCGAGTATGGCAGAGTATGGCAGAGTATGGCAGAGTATTGGCAGAGTATTGGCAGGGTGTTGCAGAGTATTGGCAGGGTGTTGCAGAGTATTGGCAGGGTGTTGCAGAGTATTGGCAGGGTGTTGCAGAGTAGTGGCATGGTGTTGCAGTGTATTGGAGAGTATTGGCAGGGTGTTGCAGAGTATTGGCAGGGTGTTGCAGAGTATTGGCAGGGTGTGGCAGAGTATTGCAGAGTGTTGGTAGAGTATTGCAGTGTATTGCAGGGTATTGCAGAGTATTGCAGAGTATTGCAGAGTATGGCTGGGTATTACCGAGCATTGCAGAGTATGGCAGAATATGGCTGGGTATGGCAGAGTATTGGCAGGGTGTTGCAGAGTATTGGCAGGGTGTTGCAGAGTATTGGCAGGGTGTTGCAGAGTATTGGCAGGGTGTTGCAGAGTATTGGCAGGGTGTTGCAGAGTATTGGCATGGGTTGTATGCAGGGTTGCAGAGTATTGGCAGGGTATTGCAGAGTATTGGCATGGTGTGGTGTTGCAGAGTATTGGCAGGGTGTTGCAGAGTATTGACAGGGTTACTTTGTCTCTCTTATTAATACCTTGTCATCCAGTCCCCGTCGCCTCTTCTCAACCTTTAAATCTCTGCTTCGTCCCCCACCCCCTCTACCCACTAACTCACTCACTGCCCAAGAGATTGCCAATCACTTCAAAGATAAGATTGATGCAATTCGTGAGGATACCTCCATTGTGCGTACACCTTCCCCACCCAACATACCTTGCCTAACGACACTTTCAACACTCTCCTCCTTTGAATTGGCTACTATTGAAGAGGTTACAAAACTTTTCTCAGATGCCCACCTAACCAATTGTCCCTTGGATCCTGTTCCCTCACAACTACTACGGTCACCCTCTTCTTCTATCCTATGCTCCCTCACTCACATATTCAATCTTTCCCTCTCTAGTGGCACCTTCCCCTCCCCTCTAAAACATGCGCAGATCACTCCCATACTTAAAAAGCCCTCCCTGGACCCCACCAACCTGAATAACTTAAGGCCCATCTCATTGCTCCCATTCTCCTCTAAACTTCTAGAGCGCTTAGTCTACAACCGTCTTGGCTCCTACCTCAGTGAAAATAACCTTCTTGACCCTTTACAGTCTGGCTTTCGCTCGCAGCACTCCACGGAAACTGCCTTACTAAAACTCACTAACGATTTACTAACTGCTAAATCCGACAGCCAGTACTCCATACTGCTACTACTTGACCTCTCTGCAGCCTTTGATACTGTTGACCACCCGCTCCTTCTCAATAAACTACATTCCCTTGGCCTCAAAGATTCTGCTCTATCCTGGTTCTCTGCCTATCTATCACAACGCTCCTTCAGTGTTACCTACAACTCTGTCTCCTCCTCTCCGTTGCCCCTTTCTGTGGGGGTCCCCCAAGGCTCTGTTCTTGGACCCCTTCTCTTCTCCATCTACACCTCCTCCCTTGGTCACTTGATAACCACCCACGGCTTCCAATACCACTTATACGCTGATGACACCCAAATCTATCTGTCTACTCCTCACCTCACTCCTTTAGACTCCTCTCGCATTACTAACTTACTAACTGACATCTCAGCATGGATGTATCACCACTTTCTTAAATTAAATCTCTCTAAAACTGAGCTATTAATATTCCCCCCTGCCCGTGCCCCCCTCCCTGACTTTTCCGTCAAAATCAACAATGCAACCATCAGTCCCTCCCCTCACGCCAGGGTACTCGGTGTAATCCTAGACTCGGACTTGTCATTTCAGCCTCAAGTCCAATCGCTGTCAAAAGTTTGTAGACTTCACCTCCGTAACATCTCTAAAATTCGCCCCTTTTTAACAAATGACACCACCAAGCTCCTCATTCACTCCCTTTGTTATCTCTCGCCTTGACTATTGCAACTCCCTTCTCATTGGCCTGCCTCTCCATAGGCTCTACCCTCTTCAGTCTGTCATGAATGCTGCTGCCAGACTTATCCACCTTACCAACCGTTCAGTGTCTGCCAACCCTCTCCTCCAATCCCTACACTGGCTCCCAATCACCCAGCGAATTAAATTCAAAATACTAACCACAACTTACAAAGCCATCCACAGCTCTGCCCGAGCTACATCACCAATCTTGTCTCCAAACATATCCCAAACCGTCCTCTCCGCTCTTCTCAAGATCTCCTACTGTCAAGCTCACTTGTTTCCTCCTCCCATGCTCGTCTCCAGGATTTCTGCCTCTCCTATCCTCTGGAACTCGCTACCTCAACCTGTCCGGCTATGCCCTACTCTAGCTACCTTCAGGCGATCCCTCTCATCTCTTCAGGGAAGCCTATTTCTCCAGAGCCTCTCCTATCCTCTGGAACTCGCTACCTCAACCTGTCCGGCTATCCCCTACTCTAGCTACCTTCAGGCGATCCCTGAAAACTCATCTCTTCAGGGAAGCCTATCATGTCTCCAACTAATCTTCTACCACTTCCATCAGCTCATTCCCCACAGTTACAACCTTTTGTATCACCTCCCCCACCCTATTAGATTGTAAGCTCTTCTGAGCAGGGCCCCCTTAATCCTCTTGTATTTTATTGTATTATAACTGTATTGTCTCCCTTTTATATTGTAAAGGGCTGCTTAAACTGTTGGCGCTATATAAATCCTGTAATAAATAAATAAATAAATAAATAAATAAAGTGTAAGTAAATCGCCCCTAAGTGTCATTAGCTGGGGGCCTAATTAATAATTATGATTATGAATCTTCAGCACACAGAGAGGAGGAAAGGACTTACATATACATGTTAGAGAGTGTTTAAATAACTTTTTTCTATAGTTTTAAGTAGGGTTAGAACGCTCAGCATTTACTTTATGCTTCAGGATAGAAAGTCAGAGGTCAGGAATTTTACCAAAGGGAACACTTTTTACAACTGTCAGAAATGAGAATTCCCTTTTCTTTGGAGAGATGTTCTCTCACTTCCTGTCTCCAGAGCAGAGATCAAGGAGAAATCTCAATGGCGGTTGCCAAGCAGCAATACAAACCTAACAGAAGTGATAACCCCCTTCCCTCACACCATTTTAAAGTTAAAGCCAACCCTGGACTCCACCTTCCAGGCATCCAGGGATGTGTATAGCCACACCTGCACCTGTGCAATTGAGCTCTTAAAATAGAACTATAGACAAAACTTTTTTTTCATTTTGAATAGAGCAAGAGAGGGTTATAACCTCTGTCAGATTTTTTTCACCATCTGTGTCCCATTGCAGAGATTTCCCTTTACTTCCTGTCCGATAGACAAATCAGAAGTGACAGGAAAGTCCTAAAAATTAAGGGAATTTATTGGGGCCCCCCAGGTCACCAGAACTAGTGTTCTCATTGGACGATTTCCCCTCTATTACTTTTCTGGAGCCAACCCAAAATTTGGGATTTTTTTTTGCTTTCAATGAAAATGGTAAACAGGACAAATAGAGGGTGAATCTCCTTAATGGGGGTATCGATGGCAATAAAAACTGAAAAACATTCGAATACCTTTCCACTCCATCCAAAACTAATTTAAAAAGTTTTGCCTTTAGTTATACTTTAATTTACAAATCTTCATATTTATTATATTAAAAACGTAGAACATCTTGCTTCATAGTGAACCTGTACACAGATTTTCCACACTAAAGTATTAACATTTTCAAAACAAGCCGCAAAAACACTTTAAAGCAGGGCCTCATTCATCTCTGTAGCTATAGGCACTAAGGAGAAATTAATGTTCAAATTCCACTGAGACACTGAAAATTAAGCTCATTTCCACTTTTTCTTTGGTAGCCTGCCGGCCCTCTATTGTAAACAAACAAAAGTATTTTATGTGATCTGTGGGGATTAATTAGTTTACAGTACATGCAGCTACAGAGATCAGTGAAGGCTTGTTTTTTAACCACTTCAGCCCTGGAAGGTTTACCCCCCCCCCCCCCTTCATGACTAGGCCATTTTTTGCGATACGGCACTGCATTGCTTTAACTGAAAATTGCGCGGTCCTGCAACGCTGTACACAAATAAAATGGATGTCTTTTCTTTCCCACAAATAGAGCTTTCTTTGGTGGTATTTAATCGCCTCTGCAGTTTTTATATTTTTTTTGCGCCCCCCCCCCCCCCCCCTACAAACAAAAATAGACCGAGAATTTTGAAACAAAATATATATATATATTTAATTTTTTTTTTTTAACTTTCTGCTATAAAACACATCCAATAAAAAATGTAAAACATCTAATTTATTCATTAAGTTAGGCCAATATGTATTCTGCTACATATTTTTGGTATAAAAAAAAATCCCAATAAGCGTATAAATTGATTGGTTTGCACAAAAGTTATAGCGTCTACAAACTATGGGATATTGTTATGGAATTTTTATTTATTTTTTGTTACTAGTAATGGCGGCGATCAGCGACTTATAGCGGGACTGCAACATCGTGGCAGACAAATCGGACAATATTACTTATAATGAAGAAGAAACAGCAAGAGGACATAACCTGAGCAAATGATTCAACTCCTCAACGGACAGGATATATATATATTTATTTATACTGTATATAGTATACACCAATCAGCACTAACATATCTTTACAGCACATATCTGCCATAACAATATGACCACAGAGAGGTAAAGTGAATAAAATGTATTATCTTGTTCCAATGGCATGTGGAGATGGGTGGGATATATCAGACAGCAAGTCTGATCAAGCATAGGGATTTGAAGGACTTTGACAAGGGACACATTTTAATGGCTACTGGATCAGAGTGACTCCAGAACTGCAGATCTTGTAGGATGTTCCCGGTCTGCAGTGGTCAGGACCGACCAAAAATCATCCAAGGAAGGAAAACCTGTGAACTGGCAACAGGGTGATGCATAGCTCCCAACTCTCCCTCATTTTGGTCTGATCTATATAGTTGTATATAAAATGCACTTGTGTTTCCCCAGTGCTAAACCTTTCATCAAAATTCTAAATTGGTGCATTTGTCAATTTTAAACGCCAAGATAAAGGAATAGTAGTGGTAAAAAAAAAGTCCTTATGGATTTAAATAACCTTTTTTTTGGTTAATTCGTCTTTAGTGTGCCAGGGGGGCGTGTCCTATGCCTACATACGTTTGCAAGTAGGGGTCCCTCATTCCCATCTCAAAATGTAGGGAGGTATGTGTGATGGACGGCAAAGACTCATTGATGCACGTAGGGTGCAAGCGCTGGCCAGTGTTGTCTGATCCAAAAGAAGAGCTACTGTAGCTCAAATTGCTGTAAACATTAAAGCGGTGTTTTACCTTAAAAAACATTTTTTTAAAAGTCAGCAGCTAAAAAAAAAGTAGCTGCTGACTTTTATAATAAGTACACTTACCCTCCCAGGGCGCCCGCGATGTCGGTCGTGGAGGCCGAGATGTCTCTCGGCGATCCGGTTCCAGCGCCGCCATCCTCAGTAAGGGAAACGGCTTCCCGTTTCCTACTGCGCATGCGCGAGTCGGCACGCGGCCTTCTGCGCATGCGCGAGTCTAATTTGTGAATGGGGAACGCGATGTGATGTGGGACACAGTTCCCATAACACACCGCGCCCCATTTACTAGAAGACGGAAGGAGAAAAGATCACCGCGGCGCTGGAAGAGGCAGATTAAGACGATCTGCCTAGCAACAGCCATTTCTGGCAAGTAAAAAAATATATATATTTTTTTTTTCATTTTAAATTGTTATTAACATTTTTTAAAAGTTTTTTTTTTCAGGGTGTCCCACCACTTTAAAGCGGTTGTAAAGATTTGTTTTTTAATTAAAATAATAAACTGGTATACTTCTATGTTGTGTCAGAACACACAGTGCATCGCATATAGAGCTGTGTGGCTGCAGACTGGCAGGGTGCCCATACTGACCTGTGTCCACAGCTAAAAGTGTCTACAATGGGCATGTGAGCATCAGAACTGGATATATACACAGTATACAGGTAGGTATATATGAGTAGGGTGTGTGTGTATATATTATATATATATATATATATAATATATATACACAGTATCTCACAAAAGTGAGTACACCCCTCAAATTTTTGTAAATATTTTATTATATCTTTTTCATGTGACAACACTAAATAATCTACGCTTTGCTACAATGTAAAGTAGTGAGTGTACAGCTTGTATAACAGTGTAAATTTTGGCCTTTTCTCTTAGGGGTGTACTCACTTTTGTTGCCAGCGGTTTTAGACATTAATGGCTGTGTGTTGAGTTTTTTTTGAGGGACAGCAAATTTACACTGTTATTACAAGCTGTACACTCACTACTTTACATTACATATAAGAAAATATTTAAAAAAATGTGAGGGGTGTACTCACTTTTGTGAGATACTGTATATACACACACAGTATACATGTAGGTATACATAAGTAGGCTCCATATACACAGTATAGATGTAGGTATATATGAGTAGGCTGTATATACAGAGTATACAGGTAGTTTTAAATGAAAAGGCTCTATATACACACACAGTAAAATATAGGTATATATGAGTAGGCGCTATGTACACAGGATACAGGTAGGTATACAGGAGTAGGCTCTATATATACAGTATACAGGAAGGGAGACATGTGGATGCTCTATACACACAGTATACAGGTAGGTATACAGAAGCAGGGTTTATATATACAGTAAGGTAGATGGGGCTCTATACACACAGTATACAGGTAGGTATGTATGTTTTAGGAGGCTCTATACACACATAGGGTTGTGTAGTACACATAGGGATGAAGTTTATACACCGTTGCTATGGTTACCAGTGACACTCAGCCCTCTCTCAGACATGGAAGGGCTCAGTCACCACACAATATAAAAGTCAAGCCTGCCTGTGGTCAGAAGTGACCCGGGTCCCCTCCATACACAGTACTATACACACAGAACACAGATATATGTACTGACTGGATCAACATTCAGCCCAACTCCATTCATAACCCACTTCCTGGCTCCCCTACAGCCCTCAGGACCCCACAAAGGATCCCCAGTCTGTCCTTCTCACTGCCTGATACCAGACCAACTGTCACAGTTCCTTTATATTATGAAATTATTAAACCCAGTGTTTATTAAATACCATAATAAAGCTTTATTTGTTTAATAACAATGGAATAAGCTCAAGTTCATTTGGGTACTTGTGTTGTGTGAGCCAGTATATTTCAGGCAAAGGATGGGGCAGCTAGTGTGAGAAGGCCAGTGCTGTTATTGGCAGTTGATCTCTGTGCAGGTGTTTGGGGCACCTCTAGGGGTCCTGACAGGCAAACGGTGAAGAGGAACTCGACTGAGACGCATCTCTGAAGCCAGACTCCAGCGATTATCGCCATAAACGATTATTATTCTACATTTTTGTCTTCTTATTGTTATTTCTATAGTGTTGTATAGTGTTGTATAGTATAGTTTTGTTGTATAGTATTAGTATTAACTATTTTCAGGTAAACCTTCATTCACCTGCGATACCATCAAGATGCCGCGCCGTCCACGCCGCAACAACCGTGAAATACCACCACGTGACCCAGCAGGTATGACAATTGTACCATATTAACCCCCCTTATGATTCATGAACACATATATGAGGCATCCAGGAAGTGGGCTTTAAACCTGGGTCCTCCATATATGTGTTCTTACAATACATACTATTGTTTCTTGGCTCTATTATGGGCACAAAAAACAAATCGCACACACATATGTGGTATCACTGCGATCGTCAGGAACAGGAGAATTGATTGTGTAGTTTTTTTTTGGAGATGATACATTGTAATGTCCTAAAATATACAGCTAAATTTAACTACTTTCTGCCTGTAGGACATCCATGGAAGTCCTCGGGTTGAAGTAGTTATACCAGGATGACCTACAGGCCTCATTCCAGTATGGGTTTTTTCAGCCAGCGATTCTGTTTGTGGCAGAAGTGATTTCAGTGGCTATATAGCCACTAAATCACTTCTGTTGGTCAGTGGCGGCTGGTGCTCAAAATTTTTGGGGGGGCGCAAACAAACAGCCTCCACTGTGCCATCAAACGCTGCCACACTGTGCCCATCAAACGCTGCCACTGTGCCCAAACGCTGCCACTGTGCCCATCAAACGCTGCCACTGTGCCCATCAAACACTGCCACTGTGCCCATCAAACGCTGCCACTGTGCCCCAAGTTCTGCCATTGTACCCCAAGTTCTGCCATTGTGCCCCTTATGTGCTGCCATTGTGCCCCAAGTTCTGCAACTGTGCCCCTTAAGTGCTGCCATTGTGCCCCAAGTACTGCCATTGTGCCCCAAGTTCTGCCATTGTGCCCCAAGTTCAGCCATTGTGCCCCTTAAGTGCTTCCATTGTGCCCCTTAAGTGATGCCATTGTGCCCCAAGTTCTGCCACTGTGCCCCTTAAGTGCTGCCATTGTGCCCCAAGTTCTGCCATTGTGCCCCTTAAGTGCTGCCATTGTGCCCCTTAAGTGCTGCCATTGTGCCCCAAGTGCTGCCATTGTGCCCCTTAAGTGCTGCCATTGTGCCCCAAGTGCTGCCATTGTGGCCCTTAAGTGCTGCCATTGTGCCCCTTAAGTGCTGCCATTGTGCCCCAAGTTCTGCCATTGTGCCCCTTTAAGTGCTGCCATTGTGCCCCCTGCCTGCCCTCTGCACTTACCTTGTCCTGGTGACGGCGTCAGGCGACGAGCGGTGTCTCCGTCGGATGTCTTCTCCCGCGCTCCTCCTGTCTTCTTCTGCTGTGATTGGACGCTAGGTGATTGGACGCCTAGCGTCCACTCACAGCGCCTGTGACTTCAGCCAATCAGGTGACAGGTAACAGACCTGGCAACCTGATTGGCTGAGAGGCGGGTCTGTGTTAGGGAAGCGATGTATTCGCTTCCCTAACACAATACTGTGTAATCAGCGAACGCACAGCCGTGCGCCCGCTGTTTACACTAGGGAAGCCTATTAGAGCACACCGCTCTAATAGGGTCCCCCTATTAGAGCTTACAGCTCTAATAGGGGCGCTTCCAGCAACCCCCCCCCCACTGTAATTCAGATGCCCGGCGCCCGATCAGGGGCCCGGACACCTGAATAGGGGGCGGCAGCGGTGACAATAGATAGATTCATGCAATGCATGAATCTATCTATTGGTGATAGAGCGGTGGCAGGAGAGGGGGGGGCGGCGCTCCTGCGCCCTCTATGCACGCACCGCCACTGCTGTTGGTGGCGGAAGGGGGGACCCCCTCCCTCCGCCGCCATTCCTGGCCTCTAAGTGTAATAAACATGTTTGTGTTTACGCGCAAATGTGAACACATACGTTACTCCCGCACGCACATGTGAGGTATTGTTGCAAAGAGTGAGAGCAATAATTCTAGCACCAGACGTCCTGTGTAACTCTAAACTGGTAACCTGTAAAGGCATTGAAAGCGTTGCCTATGGAGAATTTTAACCACGGGCAGATGCAATTTTAAAGCGTGACATATTAGGCATCTATTTACTCGGTGTAACATCATCTTTCACATAATACAAACAAATTGGAGTAAATATTGTGTATTAACCACTTTATGACCAGCGCACAACAATGTACGTTCCCTTTTTTAAAGGGGGATATCTCGGTAACGGCAGCAGCTGCTGCCACAACCGAGATATCCTTCTCTTCAGGCGCTGATCGTGTTTACGATAATGGTGGGCTCTGCGGTGGATTCGCCATGAGATCCCCGTTATCGTCAGCGGAAGAGGTGCCCCCACCCCTCCTGCCGCTCTCCCGCGCCCTCCGCCGCTTACCGGAGCCGTCGGAGGCGATCGGGTCCTGTCACTTCCTTGGTATGGAGACGAGTGAGGCTAAGATGGCCCCCCACCCGTCTCTATACCAGAGCAGGGCAGAAGCGACGTCAAAACGTCACTTTTTCCCATACCTCTTAACCACCTCAATACAGTGCATTTTCACCCCCTTCCTGCCCAAGCTATATATTCAGCTTTCAGCGCTGTCACACTTTGAATGACAATTGCGCGGTCATAAAACACTGTACCCAAATTGAATTTTATCCCCACAAATAGAGCTTTCTATTGATGGTATTTGATCACCTCTGCGGTTTTTATTTTTTGCGCTATAAACAAAAGCAGAGTGACAAGTTTGAAAAAAAAACTATATTTTTTTACTTTTGCTATAATAAATATCCAAATTTTTTTTTTTTTTAAAACAATTTTTTTTTCCTCAGTTAAGGCCGATATGTATTTTCTACATATTTTTGGTAACAAAAAACAAAAAAAAAAAACGCAATAAGCATATATTGATTGTTTTGCGCAAAAGTTTATAGCGCCTACAAAATAGGGGATAGATTTATTGCATTTTTATTATTTTTTATTTTTTTTACTAGTAATGGTATTTACTGCGATTTTTATTGTGACTGCGATATTGTGGCAGACATGTCAGACACTTTTGACACATTTTGGACCATTCACATTTATACAGCGATCCGTGCTATGAAAAAGCATTGATTACTGTATAAATGTGACTGGCAGGGAAGGGGTTAACACTAAGGGGCGCTGAAGGGGTTAATATGTTCCCTGGGAGTGATTCTAACTGTAGGGGGAGGGGATTGACAAGGGGAGGAGACCGATCAGTGTTTCTCTGTACTGAGAACATGCCATCGGTCTCCTCTCCTCTGACAGGACCGTGGATCTATGTGCTTACACACACAGATCCACGGTCCTGCTGTGTTACCAGTCAACCGCGGGCACGCGCACTGAACCCCAAGAAACACGGCGGGCGCCGCGCCCCCTGGTGGGCCGAAAAGGTGAGGGCGTCATATGACGCCCTCCCGCCATGAGAGCTGCGCCACCTGGCTGTCAATTGACAACTGGCGGTCAGCAGCAGTTAAAGGAACATTTTTCTGTTGTCATTTTTTCAAATGACAATTTTTTTTTTTTTTTTTTTGCATTTAAGTCCAAATATGAGATCTGAGACTTTTTGACCCCAGATATCAAAATTAAGAGGACCTTTCATGCTTTTTTTCTATTACAAGGGATGTTTACATTCCTTGTAATAGGAATAAAAGTGACCCAATTTTTTTTTTTTAACTGTTTAAAACGAAATAAAATCAAGTAAAATAAATAAGAAAAAAAAATGCATGTGATGTATCGCCGCGATCGGTAGGGTGAGAGCAATAATTCTAGCCCTAGACCTCCACTGTAACGCAAAACATGCAACCTGTAGAATTTTTTAAACGTTGCCTATGGAGTTTATTTAAGGGTAAAAGTTTGACGCCATTCCACGAGCAGCCGCAATTTTGAAGCGCGGCATGTTGGGTAAAAATTTACTCAGCGTAACATTATCTTTCATGATATATAAATAAAAAAATTGGACTAACTTTACTGTTGTCTTATTTTTTTATTTTTTTTTATTCAAAAAGTTGTTTTTTTCCCCAAAAAAAAAGTGCGCTTGTAAGACCGCTGTGCAAATACGGTGTGAAAAAAAAAGTATTGCAACGACCGCCATTTTATTCTCTAGGGTGTTTTATAAAAAAAAACAATATATAATGTTTGGGGGTTTCTAAGTAATTTTCTAGCAATAAAACCTGGTTTACACATGTACACCCCTAAAATCCAAAACGAGGCTGGTCTTAAAGTGGTTAAAGCGTATTTTTTCCCCAAAAAAATTGCATTTGAAAAACCGCTGCGCAAATTTTGTGTGACATAAAAAATTGCAACACCAATCACTTTATTCTATAGGGCTTCTGCTAAAAAATTTCTAGCAAAAAAAAGTAGATTTTTACATGTAGGAGGGAAGTGTCAGAATTGGTCTGGATACGAAGTGGTTAAAGAATTATTTTTTTGTTTACTATTTTGGGCCCCGTTTTCCATTTGATAATAATAAAAATCAGGAGATTTCCATTACCATTTCCCACCTAATGAAAGCTGTCCTGAAGAAAAACAAGGTACAGTATAATCCACCTGGATACACTAAGTAGTTGCGAGGATATGCACAGTTTTAGTAACACGTGTTAAATTTGCAAAATTGGGATTGGGCGTTAAGTTTTGTTTGACTCTGGTCATAAAGGGGAGAAGAATTCCTTTCAACCCTTGTTAAATAATTCAATTTTACTACCAGTTTCAAATTGTTTATTTAGAGTTTATATGTTTAACCACTTGCCATTCAGCATACGTATAAATTTATTCTGAATGGCAAGCGATTATACTAGGCTTATGGGTGCAGCAGCAGCCATGATCCTGGTATCAATTTTCATAGCCACCCATTCACTTTTATTTCTTTTTTAAAATATGAAAAAAAAATAATATGTAAACCACCCCGTCCTCAGTTCACACACCCAAATGCACATGTAGGTCTTGCACACATATGTAAACAGTAATTGCATCACTCAATGAGGTACCGCCGTGAACATCAGAGTGAAAATAATGATTTTAATGCCAGAGCTCACCTTTAACTCTAAACTGATAACCTGTAAAGGCTTTAAGAGCTATGCCTACGGACAATTGTAGGTAGTGTACTTTGTCGCTATTTCACAAGCATGCACAATTTAAAACTTAAAAAATGTTTGGCAAATATTTACCCGACGCGTCATTATCTTTTATATTTTAGCAAAAAAATTGTGTATTATATTGTGTTTGTGTGCAGTAAAAATCAGACCTCTGTCTGATCAGCTGTCTTGCAGGGCAGAGGAGGGATCAAGGATCTAACAGACCCCTGATTTTTCCATGAAAAGTACCGTATATACTCGAGTATAAGCCTACCCGAATATAAGCCGAGGCACCTAATTGTACCACAAAAAGCTGGGAAAACGTATGGACTCGAGTATAAGCCTAGGGTTGAGAAATGTGCAGCTACTGGAAGTGGAAAAGAAGGACAACAATGCCCAATTGCAGCCTCACTGTGCCCATTTGCATGTTTCACTGTGCCCATTTGCATCCATAGGTCTCCTGAACTTCAAAATTGGTAGTTAAGGGTTCCTAGATGCCCCCTAGCTGCAGCAAAGGGTCCCGAAATGACATTGCTGCAGATATACACAGTTGACCGACGTTGGGGCCCTGTATCTTGGGGCCACTTGGTGTTAGGAAATTTGGATATGTTGTAGTGTTGGTTCCACAAGGTTTGCATACCAAATTCGGGTTTCCTAGCACCAAGTGGCCCTGAGATACGAGGCCCCAAAATTGGGTCAGAAAATGTCAAGCACTTTTCTGCAGCAGAGAACGACATTTTCCGAACCGACTTTGGGGGCCCCGTATCTCAGGGCAACTTAAAGCTAGGAACCCCAAATGGATATGTTGTAGTGTTGGTTCCACTGAGTTTGCATACCAAATTTGGGGTTCCTAGCACCAAGTGGCCCAGAGATACGGTGGCGCAAAGTCAGGTCGGAAAATTTCATTTTTTTCTGCAGAAAAGTGCTTGACTGGAGTATAAGCCGAGGGGGGCACTTTCATCACAAAAAAATGTGCTGAAAACACTCGGCTTATACTCGAGTATATATGGTACCTGTCTCCACCCCTTGTAATAGCAATAAAGACGAATGAAGAAAATACATTTTAAAAAAGTGTAAAAAAAAAAAAAAGTTATATTTTGGATCCTAGTACTCCAAGGATCTTCTGCACAGCAGTCCCTAGATTATGAGAGGCTCAGAGCAGCCTTACATAACTAATAAATAGAGAAATTGTAGCTCACAAAGAATTCACTTTCCACCACCGGTACATTACAGGTGATACAAAGAGAATGCTGGTGCATTTAGTAAGAAAAAGAAGGTAAGTGCACTCTGGACCAAATAGAGGGTGTGTACCTAGTTATTGTAATCACCCCTAAGGGGAGGCACGTGGGCATAGACACAATACTTTAATAGCTGTAAAAAATACAATATAGAAACAGTATGAAACCAAGTACTGTATTTTTTGGTGTATAGTTGGTGCAAATAGTGTGTGCGTGTTATACACCAATACTGAAATTTTGTCTGCCTCGGAGGGGACAGGGAGGGGGGCGGGACAAGCGCTGTCAGATTACATATAATGAGAATCTCCTGTTTACTCAGCGGTCTCTGTAATAGGAAGTCCCGTCCTCTGGGCCGTCATTGGACCAGTGTTCTGTCTATCATAGAAGCAGGTCCATGAGGCAGGACTTTATATTAAACAGTAGATTCTCGCTGTATGTAATCTGACAGCGCTTGTCCCGCACACCTCCCTGTGCCCTCCGAGGCAGCAGTAATCTGAGATGAGGCTGCAGATGGGCATTGATCAGGCTGCATTCATGGCAATGTTGAGGCTGCAGATGGGCATTGATCAAGCTGCAGTGATGGGCAATTGCAAGGCTGCAGATGGGCATTGATCAGGCTGCATTGATGGGCAATTGTGAGGCTGCAGATGGCTTTGATCAGGCTGCAGATGGGCAATGGTGAGGCTGCATTGATGGGCACTGACCCTTTTTTTCTTCAAAGTTCTTTATTTAAAATGTAAGTTTTTTTCCTTAAACTTCCTTTTTAAAATGAAGGTGCGTGTTATATGCCTGTGCGTGTTATATGCCAATAAATACTGTATATAAGAAGCCTCTGACAATATCTTGAATGGCACCAGTATCAATTCTGCCATCTATGTAGTCATAACGATGTGGTAAGTAGTAAAGTGGTAGATGTAATCTAAGTAATCAGTATATAGACATCCGGAAATCAATCAATATGAAAGTAACCTATTTAGGATAGTTAAAGGGTGTAGAGGTGTGGGGGGAGAGGAAAGGGGGGACAAAATGGGGGGGGGGGGGGGGTGTTGGACAGAGGAATGAAACCGGGGCATCTAATCAAACCTGGCAGACAGTAGAGCAACAAATTATACAGAAGAGGCAAACTTTGGAGAATATCCAAGTTATTTTCAAACTGACCATGTGAGGGTATATACCTTCTGCCTTTAGAACCACTTTCCTAAAAAAGAGCTCCAATTTGGGCAAAAAAATAAATAAAAATAAAACTCAGCAGCTACAAGTATTTTAGCTGCTGACTTTTAATATAAGGACATTTACTCGTCCAGGGATCCAGCGATGTTGGCACCCGAGCCGATTCTTCACTGCCAGTTTCCTACTGCGCATGCACTAGTCATGCTGCTCTTTGTGAATGGTCCTGCAGTCTTCAGGAACCTGTGTATGTCCCAGAAGGCTGTGGGGGGAAGAAGGAGGGGCCGAAGATCAGAAGTGCCACGGCAATCTGACCCGGAACTGGGAGTGGGTACCTGTCAAAACCAGGTACCCGCCCCCCAAAAAGTGCCAAATGTGGCAGTGGAGGGTGCAAACAAGTGTAGCGTCCCCTTTTGGGTGGAGCTCCACTTTATACACTTCATCCTCTGGCCAATTCTGACCTCTCCTACTTGTAAAAATTAGCTTTTTTTGCTAGAAAATTACTTAGAACCCCGAAACATGATATCATTTTTTAAAAGCAGGGGCCCCAGAGAATAAAATTGTGGGGGTTACAATTTTTTATGCCACACAGTATTTGCGTAGCAGTTTTTCAAATGCAATTTTTTGGGGGGAAAATCCACATAACACATAAAACACAATAGAATACCTAATTGTTTGGTAAAATATAAATGATGTTACGCATAGTAAATTAATACCTACCCTGTTACGCTTTAAAATTGAGGATGCTCACGGAACGACGATGAACAACGGTACACTAAATTATCCATAGATGACACTTTAAAAGCCTTTACAGGTTACTATATTAGAGTCACACAGGAGGTCTGGTGCTCAAATTATTGCCCTCACTGTAACATTTGGAAAAAATAAAAGCTAACCCCGCGCTCATCCCTAAATGTGACAAATAGTGAATACTGTATAAATATACCTATATAAAAATATATGTATATACCCAAATACAAAAAAAAAAAATAATAATAGCAGCTAGGGATGAGCCGAACACCCCCGGGTTCGGTTCGAACCAGAACCTTCGAACGGACCGAAAGTTCGCGCGAATTTTCGAACCCTATACGTTATAATGGACGCGAACGTTCGAAATCAAAAGTGCTAATTACAACGGCCAATATGCATGTTAATGTCATAAAACAGGTTTGGGGACCCGGGTCCTGCCCCAGGGGACATATATCAATGCAAAAAGAACTTTTAAAAACTAACGTTTTTTCGGGAGCAGTCATTTTAATGATGCATAAAGTGAAAAAAAAAAAGTGACATTTTCCTTTAAATATGGTACCTGGGGGGTGTCCAAAGTATGCCTGTGAAGTGGCATGTGTTTCCCGTGTTTAGAACTGTCCTTGCACAAAATGACATTTGTAAAGGAAAAAAAGAAGCCATTTAAAACCACTTGCGGCTTTAGGTTTGATCTTAAGTAGAATCTGAACAGGTACATTATGAAGTGTAGCTCCATCCCAAAAAAATCTATTTTTAAGCTTTTTGGAGAACATAGGGAGGGGTTATCACCCCTGTAACATTTGCTGTCTTTGCACATCTGTTCAGAACATGTCACCTCACTTTCCGTCCCAATGATAAATGTTTTTGGAAAAGTGGGGTTTTAATTGAAACAAGGATTGGTGATAAAGTATCAGTAGAGAGGAGATACCTTTTTCCCAAATTAAATCTAACAGGATAGAATTTCCCTTCCTAGGGGTAGATTTCCTCTCACTTCCTGTTTTCTCTTTCCATTTGCAAGTAGGAGTCGTTTGTAAGTTGGATGTTTGAAAGTAGGGGCCTGGCGTATATACTCTGCAGAAATTTGCCCTATTAGATGTTGGTGTAGCCACAAGACTGGTGGGCACAGGAATGGGCCCTGCTGTGAGTTAATAGATCAAGATTTGTAATTGCATGCACCTGTTGAACAGGGCAGAAAAATTGGGGGTGGGGGGGGGTGGTGGTGGTGGTGGTGGTGGACGGTTTTGCCACAAGACTGTAAGCTCTCACAGTTACTCTTGGTGGGCGCAGGAATGGGCCCTGCTGTGAGTTATTAGATCAAGATTTGTAATTGCAAGCACCTGATGAACAGGGCAGAAAAATTGGGCCTTTGGCGGTGGTGGTGGACGGTGTTGCCACAAGACTGTAGGCCCTCATAGTTACTCTTGGTGGGCGCAGGAATGGGCCCTGCTGTGAACTATTAGATCAAGATTTGTAATTACCCGCCCCTGTTAAACAGGGCTGAAAAATTGTGCCTTAGGCACTGGTGCTGGTGCCACAACACTGCAACCCCTCACAGAGACTGTACTTGGAGCACAGCAGTCACACGTGTTGCGAAGCATTTTTTTAAAAAATTGTAAGTACACGCCCCTGTTAAACAGGGGCTGAAAAATTGTGCCTTAGGCACTGGTGCTGGTGCCACAACACTGCAACACGGCCCTCACAGAGACTGTACTTGGAGCACAGCAGTCACACGTGTTGCGAAGCATTTTTTAAAAAATTGTAAGTACACGCCCCTGTTAAACAGGGGCTGAAAAATTGTGCCTTAGGCACTGGTGCTGGTGCCACAACACTGCAACACGGCCCTCACAGAGACTGTACTTGGAGCACAGCAGTCACACGTGTTGCGAAGCATTTTTTTAAAAAATTGTAAGTACACGCCCCTGTTAAACAGGGGCTGAAAAATTGTGCCTTAGGCACTGGTGCTGGTGCCACAACACTGCAACACGGCCCTCACAGAGACTGTACTTGGAGCACAGCAGTCACACGTGTTGCGAAGCATTTTTTTTTAAAAAATTGTAAGTACACGCCCCTGTTAAACAGGGGCTGAAAAATTGTGCCTTAGGCACTGGTGCTGGTGCCACAACACTGCAACACGGCCCTCACAGAGACTGTACTTGGAGCACAGCAGTCACACGTGTTGCGAAGCATTTTTTTAAAAAATTGTAAGTACACGCCCCTGTTAAACAGGGGCTGAAAAATTGTGCCTTAGGCACTGGTGCTGTGGCATGGATCATTGAGGAGGAGGAAGAGGATAGTCAGTGAACATAAGAGGACAGTCACTCAGCATCAGCATAGGCAGTCTTGAAGGGATGTGACATTAAAAATTATTCGGTTATATCCGCCTCAGGTGCCTGGTAGCTGGTGGTGATCCAAGACTGATTCATTTTGATGAATGTCAGTCGATCAACCGAGGCGGTGGACAGGCGCACCCTATGATCAGTCACAAATCCTCCAGCAGCACTGAATGTGCGTTCGGAAAGAACGCTGGAGGCAGGACAGGCCAGTAGCTCAATTGCATACTGTGCAAGCTCTGGCCAGTGATCCATCCTCAGGACCCAGTAAGCCAGAGGATTTTCGGTGGGAAAGGTGTCCAAGTCTGACCTTGCCCCAAGGTATTCCTGCACCATGTATATCAGACGCTGGCGATGGTTGCTGGAACCGATCATACCTTGGGGCTGCGGACTAAAAAATTGTCTGAACGCATCGGTCAGACGTCCACCTTCCCCACCGCTCCTTCTGCCACTGACCGAAGCCTCAGCAACTCGTCGCCCAGGACCAGGAGTTTGTAGCCTCCCAGTTTCTGGGAACGCGTTGCACAGACCTTTCTGCAAGGCCTCCCTGAGATGTCTCATCCTCTGCTCCCTCTGCGACGGCAAGATAAGGTCCGCAACCTTACCCTTGTACCGCGGATCAAGGAGAGTGGCCAGCCAGTAATGGTCCCTCTCCTTGATCCGAAGAACACGAGGATCCTTCCGCAGGCTTTGCAGGATCAGGGAGGCCATGCAGCGTAGGTTAGCTGAGGCATTCGGTCCGGAGTCTTCTGGGTCACTGAGGATGACATGATCGCCAGCCACCTCCTCCCAGCCACGTACAAGTCCACTGGCTTGTTGGGACTGTACATCATCCCTAAAAGACTGCTGCTGCTGATGCTGAGTGCCAGGCTCCACCTCCATGCTCACACAATCCTCCTCCTCCTCCTCCTCCTCCTCCTCCTCATCCTCTTCCTGTGTGATGGGTGGGACAGAAGGAACACTGTCCGGATAAAGGGGGCCTTGAGAGGCAAGGAAGTCCTCCTCTTCCTGCCTCTGTTCTGCCTCAAGTGCCCTGTCCATTATCCCACGCAGCGTATGCTCCAACAGGTGGACAAGAGGGACAGTGTCACTGATGCATGCACTGTCACTGCTCACCATCCTCGTGGCCTCCTCAAATGGTGAGAGGACAGTGCATGCATCCCTGATCATGCTCCACTGACGTGGGGAAAAAAACCCAAGCTCCCCTGACCCTGTCCTGGTGCCGTAGTCGCAAAGGTACTCATTGATGGCCCTCTGCTGCGTGTGCAGTCGCTGCAGCATGGCCAACGTTGAGTTCCACCTGGTGGGCATGTCAGATATTAGGCGGTTCTTGGGCAGGTTCAGCTCCTTTTGCAGCTCAGTCAGCCGAGCACTGGCATTATAAGATCGGCGGAAATGCACACAGACTTTCCTGGCCTGCCTCAGGACATCCTGTAAGCCTGGGAACCTGCCCAAGAACCGCTGCACCACCAGGTTGAGGACGTGAGCCATGCAGGGCACATGGGTGAGCTGCCCCTGTCGCAGGGCGGAGAGGAGGTTGGTGCCATTGTCAGAAACGACCATTCCTGGCTTAAGCTGACGTGGCGTCAACCACCTCTCGGCCTGCCCCTGCAGAGCTGCCAGAACCTCTGGCCCAGTGTGGCTCCTGTCCCCCAAACACACCAGCGCAAGCACGGCATGGCATCTTTTTGCCTGCGTACTTGCGTAGCCCCTTGTACGCCTACGGAGCACCGCTGGTTCCAAGGACAGAGCACTGGAGGAAGAAGAAGAGGAGGGGGTGGAGGAGAGAGGTGTGTCACAACCAGTAGCAGTAGTCGCGTTTTGGAGGCGTGGTGGCGGAACAACCTCCAACACTACTGCACCTTGTCCTGCATCCCTCCCAGCTGCCAATAGAGTGACCCAATGGGCCGTGAAAGAAAGGTACCGTCCCTGTCCATGCCTGCTGGACCATGAGTCAGCGGTAATATGCACCTTACCGCTGACCGCCCTGTCCAGCGAGGCATGGACATTGCCCTCCACATGCCGGTAGAGAGACGGAATCGCCTTCCGCGAGAAAAAGTGGCGTTTGGGAACCTGCCACTGAGGAACCGCACATTGAACAAACTCACGGAAGGGGGCCGAGTCTACCAACTGAAAAGGCAGCAGTTGAAGTGCTAGCAATTTAGCAAGGCTAGCATTCAACCGCTGGGCATGTGGATGGCTGGGAGTGTACTTCTTTCTACGGTCCAGCAGCTGGGGCAGGGAAATTTGCCTGCTGCATTCGGACGTCGGTGTACTGCAAGTACTTGGTTGTGACACACCGAATTCTACACCTTCAGTCCTCTCAGAGCAGCTTTCAGAGAGGACTGAAGGTGTAGTGGGGATGGAGATCCCAGCTGAGGAGGAGCAAGGAGAGGTCCGCTTAGTTCTTTGGTGTGGGTCTTTTATGTGTGCCTGCCAACGAGCTGCATGGCAGGTCGCCATATGTCTGGTCATGCTTGTCGTGCCCAAGCGGCTGATGTTTTGGCCACGCGAGATACGCTTGAGACAAATATTGCAAATAGCAGTGGTGCGATCTGCTGCACTCGTCTCAAAAAAGGCCCACACCAAAGAACTTTTCTGATAACGTGCAGAGGCAGCGCCCTGCACAGGCGGAGCTCTGCGGTGTTGTACAGTTGCTGTGCTGGCCTCTACCTGGCCTCCAGGGGGCATCCTGCCTCGTTGGACATGTGACGCCGCATCCTCCTCCTCCTCGTCCTCCTCCTCATCCTCTCTCCCTTGAGGCACCCACGTGGAGTCAGGGACCTCATCATCCCCTCCCTCTTCACCACTAGAGCAAACCTGGCAGTAAGCTGCAGCTGGTGGAACTGTACTGCCAGATTCCTCAAGCTGGGTATCGTCATCCGAGCCTTCGAATCGTTGGGCATCCTCCTGGAGCATGTACCCAACACTGTGCTCAAAGAGTTCGGGGGACTCCTCAGGAGGACATGGTGGGTCTAGGGAAGGGGTGGCTGATGATGCTCTGTCAGTACCCTGAGCCTGGGTGAGAGAGGATGAGGAGGATGAGGAGGGCTTGGTCATCCATTCTACCAAGCCTTCAGCATGATGCGGCTCCACATGTCCAGCTGCCGAAAACAAAGACGCGCGTGTCCCATGGCCACGTGCTGATGACGATGCACGACCACGTCCACGTCCACGGCCACGTCCACTAGAAACAGAGACTGTCTGCCCTGTGTTCTTGGCTCTGCACGCTCTGCCTCCCCTTGGCGGTCTTCCAGCCATTGTAGTCGGTAGTCCTGTGGGTGCTGCTGAGAAGAAAATATAGGAGCTCTGTGTGATGCCACTAACACACTAGAAGTCCTATAGGTGCTTCTGCAAAGAAAATATAGGAGCTCTGTGTGATGCCACTAACACACTAGAAGTCCTGTGGGTGCTGGGTGCTGCAAAGAAAATAGAGGAGCTCTGTGTGATGCCACTAACACACTAGAAGTCCTATGGGTGCTTCTGCAAAGAAAATATAGGAGCTCTGTGTGATGCCACTAACACACTAGAAGTCCTGTGGGTGCTGCTGCAAAGAAAAATATAGGAGCTCTGTGTGATGCCACTAACACACTAGAAGTCCTGTGGGTGCTTCTGCAAAGAAAATATAGGAGCTCTGTGTGATGCCACTAACACACTAGAAGTCCTGTGGGTGCTTCTGCAAAGAAAATATAGGAGCTCTGTGTGATGCCACTAACACACTAGAAGTCCTGTGGGTGCTGCTGAGAAGAAAATATAGGAGCTCTGTGTGATGCCACTAACACACTAGAAGTCCTATGGGTGCTTCTGCAAAGAAAATAGAGGAGCTCTGTGTGATGCCACTAACACACTAGAAGTCCTGTGGGTGCTTCTGCAAAGAAAATAGAGGAGCTCTGTGTGATGCCACTAACACACTAGAAGTCCTGTGGGTGCTTCTGCAAAGAAAATAGAGGAGCTCTGTGTGATGCCACTAAACACACTAGAAGTCCTGTGGGTGCTGCTGAGAAGAAAATATAGGAGCTCTGTGTGATGCCACTAACACACTAGAAGTCCTATGGGTGCTTCTGCAAAGAAAATAGAGGAGCTCTGTGTGATGCCACTAACACACTAGAAGTCCTGTGGGTGCTTCTGCAAAGAAAATAGAGGAGCTCTGTGTGATGCCACTAACACACTAGAAGTCCTGTGGGTGCTTCTGAAAGAAAATATAGGAGCTCTGTGTGATGCCACTAACACACTAGAAGTCCTATGGGTGCTTCTGCAAAGAAAATAGAGGAGCTCTGTGTGATGCCACTAACACACTAGAAGTCCTGTGGGTGCTTCTGCAAAGAAAATAGAGGAGCTCTGTGTGATGCCACTAACACACTAGAAGTCCTGTGGGTGCTTCTGCAAAGAAAATAGAGGAGCTCTGTGTGATGCCACTAACACACTAGAAGTCCTATGGGTGCTTCTGCAAAGAAAATAGAGGAGCTCTGTGTGATGCCACTAACACACTAGAAGTCCTGTGGGTGCTTCTGCAAAGAAAATAGAGGAGCTCTGTGTGATGCCACTAACACACTAGAAGTCCTGTGGGTGCTTCTGCAAAGAAAATAGAGGAGCTCTGTGTGATGCCACTAACACACTAGAAGTCCTATGGGTGCTTCTGCAAAGAAAATAGAGGAGCTCTGTGTGATGCCACTAACACACTAGAAGTCCTGTGGGTGCTTCTGCAAAGAAAATAGAGGAGCTCTGTGTGATGCCACTAACACACTAGAAGTCCTGTGGGTGCTTCTGCAAAGAAAATAGAGGAGCTCTGTGTGATGCCACTAACACACTAGAAGTCCTGTGGGTGCTTCTGCAAAGAAAATAGAGGAGCTCTGTGTGATGCCACTAACACACTAGAAGTCCTGTGGGTGCTGCTGAGAAGAAAATATAGGAGCTCTGTGTGATGCCACTAACACACTAGAAGTCCTGTGGGTGCTTCTGCAAAGAAAATAGAGGAGCTCTGTGTGATGGGACTAACACACTTCAAGTCCTATAGGTGCTTCTGGGAAGAAAATATTGCTCTGTGTGTGTAATGGGACTAACACACTTCAAGTCCTATAGGTGCTTCTGGGAAGAAAATATAGCTCTGTGTGTGTAATGGGACTAACACACTTCAAGTCCTATAGGTGCCTCTGGGAACAAAATATAGGAGCTCTGCCTGCCTGCCACGAAACACACTACAAGTCCTATAGGTGCTTCTGGCTTCTGGGAAGAAAATATAGAGCTCTGTGTGTAATGCCACTAACACACTACAAGTCCTATAGGTGCTTCTGGGAAGAAAATATAGCTCTGTGTGTGTAATGGGACTAACACACTTCAAGTCCTATAGGTGCTTCTGGGAAGAAAATATAGCTCTGTGTGTGTAATGGGACTAACACACTTCAAGTCCTATAGGTGCTTCTGGGAAGAAAATATAGCTCTGTGTGTGTAATGGGACTAACACACTTCAAGTCCTATAGGTGCTTCTGGGAAGAAAAATATAGCTCTGTGTGTGTAATGGGACTAACACACTTCAAGTCCTATAGGTGCTTCTGGAAGAAAAATATAGCTCTGTGTGTGTAATGGGACTAACACACTTCAAGTCCTATAGGTGCTTCTGGGAAGAAAATATAGCTCTGTGTGTGTGATGGGACTAACACACTTCAAGTCCTATAGGTGCTTCTGGGAACAAAATATAGCTCTGTGTGTGTAATGGGACTAACACACTTCAAGTCCTATAGGTGCTTCTGGGAACAAAATATAGCTCTGTGTGTGTAATGGGACTAACACACTTCAAGTCCTATAGGTGCTTCTGGGAACAAAATATAGCTCTGTGTGTGTAATGGGACTAACACACTTCAAGTCCTATAGGTGCTTCTGGGAAGAAAATATAGCTCTGTGTGTGTAATGGGACTAACACACTTCAAGTCCTATAGGTGCTTCTGGGAAGAAAATATAGCTCTGTGTGTGTAATGGGACTAACACACTTCAAGTCCTATAGGTGCTTCTGGGAAGAAAATATAGCTCTGTGTGTGTGATGGGACTAACACACTTCAAGTCCTATAGGTGCTTCTGGGAAGAAAATATAGCTCTGTGTGTGTAATGGGACTAACACACTTCAAGTCCTATAGGTGCTTCTGGGAACAAATATAGCTCTGTGTGTGTAATGGGACTAACACACTTCAAGTCCTATAGGTGCTTCTGGGAAGAAAATATAGCTCTGTGTGTGTAATGGGACTAACACACTTCAAGTCCTATAGGTGCTTCTGGGAAGAAAATATAGCTCTGTGTGTGTAATGGGACTAACACACTTCAAGTCCTATAGGTGCTTCTGGGAACAAAATATAGCTCTGTGTGTGTAATGGGACTAACACACTTCAAGTCCTATAGGTGCTTCTGGGAACAAAAAATATAGCTCTGTGTGTGTAATGGGACTAACACACTTCAAGTCCTATAGGTGCTTCTGGGAAGAAAATATAGCTCTGTGTGTGTAATGGGACTAACACACTTCAAGTCCTATAGGTGCTTCTGGGAACAAAATATAGCTCTGTGTGTGTAATGGGACTAACACACTTCAAGTCCTATAGGTGCTTCTGGGAAGAAAATATAGCTCTGTGTGTGTAATGGGACTAACACACTTCAAGTCCTATAGGTGCTTCTGGGAACAAAATATAGCTCTGTGTGTGTAATGGGACTAACACACTTCAAGTCCTATAGGTGCTTCTGGGAAGAAAATATAGCTCTGTGTGTGTAATGGGACTAACACACTTCAAGTCCTATAGGTGCTTCTGGGAACAAAATATAGCTCTGTGTGTGTAATGGGACTAACACACTTCAAGTCCTATAGGTGCTTCTGGGAACAAAATATAGCTCTGTGTGTGTAATGGGACTAACACACTTCAAGTCCTATAGGTGCTTCTGGGAAGAAAATATAGCTCTGTGTGTGTAATGGGACTAACACACTTCAAGTCCTATAGGTGCTTCTGGGAAGAAAATATAGCTCTGTGTGTGTAATGGGACTAACACACTTCAAGTCCTATAGGTGCTTCTGGGAAGAAAATATAGCTCTGTGTGTGTAATGGGACTAACACACTTCAAGTCCTATAGGTGCTTCTGGGAAGAAAATATAGCTCTGTGTGTGTAATGGGACTAACACACTTCAAGTCCTATAGGTGCTTCTGGGAAGAAAATATAGCTCTGTGTGTGTAATGGGACTAACACACTTCAAGTCCTATAGGTGCTTCTGGGAAGAAAATATAGCTCTGTGTGTGTGTAATGGGACTAACACACTTCAAGTCCTATAGGTGCTTCTGGGAAGAAAATATAGCTCTGTGTGTGTGATGGGACTAACACACTTCAAGTCCTATAGGTGCTTCTGGGAACAAAATATAGGAGCTCTGCCTGCCTGGGACTAACACACTACAAGTCCTATAGGTGCTTCTGGTAACAAAATATAGGAGCTCTGCCTGCCTGCCACTAACACACTACAAGTCCTATAGGTGCTTCTGGTAACAAAATATAGGAGCTCTGCCTGCCTGTCACTAACACACTACAAGTCCTATAGGTGCTTCTGGTAACAAAATATAGGAGCTCTGCCTGCCTGCCACTAACACACTACAAGTCCTATAGGTGCTTCTGGTAACAAAATATAGGAGCTCTGCCTGCCTGTCACTAACACACTACAAGTCCTATAGGTGCTTCTGGTAACAAAATATAGGAGCTCTGCCTGCCTGTCACTAACACACTACAAGTCCTATAGGTGCTTCTGGTAACAAAATATAGGAGCTCTGCCTGCCTGCCACTAACACACTACAAGTCCTATAGGTGCTTCTGGTAACAAAATATAGGAGCTCTGCCTGCCTGTCACTAACACACTACAAGTCCTATAGGTGCTTCTGGTAACAAAATATAGGAGCTCTGCCTGCCTGCCACTAACACACTACAAGTCCTATAGGTGCTTCTGGTAACAAAATATAGGAGCTCTGCCTGCCTGCCACGAACACACTACAAGTCCTATAGGTGCTTCTGGTAACAAAATATAGGAGCTCTGCCTGCCTGCCACGAGCACACTACAAGCCCCTCTTTGTCAATCAATCTTTGTAACTGAATCTATCTAACTCAATCTCTGCAAGTGAATCTCTCTCTCTATCTATCTAAATGCAGCAGAGTGTCACAGGAACAGCCTGCTCAATCTGCGCCGGAACAGCATGTGACCGGCGCAGACGGCGTGGCGGCGTTTTTATAGGGGGGGGCGTGTACTACAGCCCCTGAGCTGTAATTGGCTACAGGCGTCCTGCCTGTAGCCAATTATGGCTCTTCGAGTTTCCGGGGCTGTGATTGGCCAAGCATGCGGGGTCACAGTGCATGCTTGGCCAATCATCAGCCAGCAATGCACTGCGTCGGCCGCGCCGGCCGCAATGCATTGCGGGGCCGCTCGCATCACCCGACCGTGATGCGAGCGGCCAAAATAGTTCTGGGGCTCGCCGAGCGAGCGAACGCCCGGTGCTCGATGCGAACGTGGGTTCGCATCGAGCACCGGGCCCATCCTTA
>CM053032.1:48994080-49024507 GCA_028564925.1 Lithobates sylvaticus
CCTCACTGGCGATCTGTGACAGGATTCTCACTTTCTGATTCACCTTTTCAGAGGTGGAGAATCAGAGAGAGAAGCGGGAAGCTGCCTCAGTATTCTGGGGAAAGCAGGAAGTCTTTTGACTTCCCTCTTTCACTCAGGAGCAGCCATACAGTGAGAGAACATCTTCCCCACCATTACACACCCCAAAACAAGCAGGTTAGCAATCTAAATTGTGTATATATATATATATATATATATAGATATATATATAGATATATCTATCTATCTATCTATCTATCTATCTATCTATATATCTATATATATATATATATATCTATTTATATATATATATATCTATATATATATATATATATATATATATCTATATATATATATGTATGTATATATATATATATATAAATAGATAGATAGATATACACATACACATTGAAATAAACACACACACACACACACACACACATATATATATATATGCTATATGCTATGATAGATAGATAGATAGATAGATAGATAGATAGATTATATATATATATATATATATATATATATATATATATATATATATATATATATATGTATATATATTATTCTACCTGCATTTAAATGCTATTATTAATGTCATTTTTATATCATTTTTAATTTATTAGTAAATAAAATTTTGTTTTACCCATGGCATGTTCCATTAGGCTACTTTCACACTGAGGCGCTGGGCGTGCTGGCGGTAAAGCGCCGCTATATTTAGCGGCACTTTACCGTCGTTATAGCGGCGCTTTTCGAACGCTAGCGGGGCAGTTTTACCCCCGTTAATGACTGAAAAAGGGTTAAAACCGCCCGCAAAGCGCCACTGCAGCGCCACTTTGCAGGGGGGTTTGGAGCACTGCCCCATTATTTTCAATGGGAAGGGGCGCTTTAGGAGCGGTAAATCCTCCTAAGATGAGGCTTGCAGGACATTTTTCAGCATCCTGCAAGCGCACCGCTCCAGTGTGAAAGCCCGCGGCTGTTTGAAGGCGCTTTGCAGGCGCTATTTTTAGAACTTTAGTGCCTGCAAAGCGCCTCAGTGTGAAAGAGGCCTTACAGTAAGGCCCCTTTCACACTGGGCCTTTTTCAGGTGCTACAGTGCTAAAAATAGCGCCTGTATAGCGCCTGAAAAAATCCGGCCCCTTTCACTCTGCTTTCACACTGGAGCGGTGCGCTAGCAGGACGGTCAAAAAAGTCCTGCTAGCAGCATCTTTGGAGTGGTGAAGGAGCGGTGTATTCATAATTCAAATTCAAATTGAAATCAATGGGACAGCGCGGCAATACTGCCGGCAAAGCGCCGCTGCAGCAGCGCTTTGCGGGTGGTTTTACCCCTTTTTCTGCCGTTAGCGGGGGTTAAAACTGCACTGCTAGCGGCCGAAAACCGCTGATAAAACGACAGTAAAGCAGCGCTAAATAAAGCGCTTCTTTACCGCCGACACCGCTCCCGCCCCAGTGTGAAAGGGGCCTTATAAAGGGGTTTATCAGTTATTAAATATATTTTATTTTAATTTATTAATACATATTTATACTTGTATACTTTATTAAAATTATTTTAACGAGATTTCGGAAGATGTCCGCACTGACTCCTGGGATCAATGACACCAGATCCCAGGAGACAGTGCGGCGTGACGACGATTGACGCAGAGACCCCGCCCACCGCCGCAGAGACAGAGGAAAGGAAGTCAGCGATTACAAGGTAAGTGGGAAAAAAAAAAAAACACACTTCATTTAGTACTCTTTGCCTGATTTGGAAGGCAAAGAGATTTACTAAATGAAATGTGTGCAGGACCGCTTTAAGTCAGCAGATACGCTTGAACATCTTGAACATTCCAATGTGTCCCGCTTCCCCCATTGGTATAATTTAGCTGTTGTCCTATTGGCTCTATATATTATATATAATTGGGTTAGGCATTTCTGTGGGGATAACGATACAGACTGTACAGATTCCAATATACCCTGCCATGTTTCATCTGTCATTTTTGCAAGATCTTTTTCCCATCCTTTTCTGGCTAAACAACTATTTGTTTCTCATGAACGCTCAGTCAGGCGACCATAAAAGGTAGAGATCAAACCCCTCTTAACCTGTATCTTTGTGAGTATATCCATAAGTGGCATATTTTGTATCTTAACCTTGTCTTTAAACTCTGTAGCGCATGGCGTAGTTGTAAATACTGATAGAAAGTGTAATGCCCCATACACACGGTCGGAAATTCCGACCACAAAATCCGTCTGTCGGATTTTGTCCGACACTGGTGTTGCATACACACGGTCGGACAAAGTTGTCGAAAATCCAATCATTCTGAACGTGGTGACGTTCGTTGCGTACAACGGAACTACGTAGAGGCTAGTAGCCAATAGCTTTAGTCTTGTAATTTGATCTGAGCATGCGTGGCATTTTGTCCGTCGGAATTCGCAACACACGATCGGAAAAAGTCAGATCAGACTTTGTTGTCGGAAAATTTGAGAGCAGGATCTCAAATTTTTTCAGATGGAAATTCCGATGGAAAAAGTCCGATGGCGCCCACACACGGTCGGATTTTCCAACAATATGGTCCGATAGGACATTTTCCGTCGGAAATTCCGACCATGTGTACGGGGCATTAGAAGACAGAACATATGTTTTCTGTAGATCTTGAAATGTTTTTAATATATTATCTGTATAAAGCTGTGCAAAGTTTTTTATCACCCTTTTCTCTCTCCATAATCCAAACCCTTTTAGTTTATCTAATTCCTCATAATTTTTATTTACCCATAAGTGAGAGTATACTGAGATATGGTTATATTGCATAATATGTCTCGTTTCCTGCCAAACCTTATGTATGAGTCCAAGAGTTAAACCTTGCACCATATCAGCAAAGTTGCTTGATTCTAATTGAGATATCAAATGGTATTGTGAGAATCTACTCAAAATTATCAATTGGATAGGATCTGTCCAGTCTATCACTCCCCATCCTGCAATCTGTTGGAGTTGTGCTGCTAAGAATTACATTTTAGCATTTGGAACAGCAAGACCCCCCTTATCTGTGGGAAGTTGTAATAATGGCCACTGATTGCTGGCACTTGTGGGCACAGATTGGTGGCAATTGTGGGCACAGATTGGTGGCAATTGTGGGTACTGGTTGGCACTGATTGCTGGCAGTGGTGGGCACACAATTGTAATCAAGGCACTGATCATCAGTGCCCTGATTACATCCCTAGATGTCCTCTGTGAGGAGATGCCGCTAATCGGCTCTCCTCTCCTCACACTCTGTCAGTGTGAGGCGAGGCACGCCGATTACTGGCATCTCTGTGTTTACATGTGACCGGCTGTGATTGGACACAGCCGATTACATAGTTATAGAGCCGCGGCTCTTTACACAGATCAGGGTCGCACCATGTCCTAGCAACGCGGTCACGATGGCCGCACTGCGCACCCCCGGGGGCGGGCGAGTGCGGTAGTTCTGGGTGGCTGTCATACGACGACCACCCAGAAGGAGAGTCGCGTCACCCAGCCGTCATTTGATGGCCATCGGGGGGGAAGAGGTTAAAATACTGACTCTATTTGCAGGTGTCTCCCTTGCCTAGTTGGCTGCAAAGGAGACAAAAATGCATGCATGCTCCCAGCCAGGGCTATGTACGCCCATTAAAAGACACAGCTCCCAGCAAGCCATGCCATTGCTCCATCCTCCTAGCTCCTGATAGATACTTGCAGGAGCTAATCGCTCCTTTACCCTCCCCTCTTCCAACAACTAGGAAGTTCGGGGAAACAGTATGGATCATGGAGGATCTGGTGGCAGTGACAAGGACAGCAGTTAAAGTGTTACTAAACCCACAACAGTAAAATCAGTGTGTATATGTAGTAAAGCATGCTTGTTATATTCACTGTGGAAGGGGTTAATCCTCTGCATTGTGTAAAAAGGCTGTTTGATCCTGTCTTCTCTGATCCCCCCTTCTTCCACGGTCCCCAATCCATCTCCTGATAGAACAGGGCCTTCTAGGGAGAGTAGATGTGATCAGCATAGGGCCAATCAGCACTGTCCAGACAGAGGGTCCTGCAGCCTCAAAGGACAGTCAGAGGAAAGTTAAAACTCCTCCTAGAAGCTTTAACCAGTGCTTCGCCAGACACTGATAGAAGTCACAATATTGCTTTATACTGCTTATTAGAAAAGGTATTTAGCAGTTTAAATTAACTAAAAGTATTTCTTTATATGTTCTGTGTACTGTGGGAGACCAGATATAGTGAATGAAGGGTCCTGGGTTTAGTAACACTTTGACTGTTTGGGGACAGAGGTGTATTGTAAATATACTGGGGTGTTTTTTTTTTTTTTTACCTCAATGCTGTGAATGCATTAGGTTAAAAAACCCTTATCCTTTAGTAATACTTTAATTTCTTACCTAATACTAAAGTCTTGTTTTTTTTTGTAGGTATAACAAACGTTATACTCACCTGCTGTGTGCAGTGGTTTTGCACAGAGCAGCACCGATCCTCTTCTTCTCATGTCCTCTTCGGTGCTCCTGGCCCCTCCCTCCTGTTGAGTGCCCCCACAGCAAGCAGCTTGCTATGGGGGCACCTGAGCTGAACCACAGCTCCCTGTGTCCATTCAGACATGGAGCTGCAGCCCGGCCCGCCCCTTTCTCTCCTCATTGGCTTACTGACTTTGATTAGCAGCAGCGGAAGCCAATAGCGCTGCGTAGCTGTCTCAGCCAATGAGGTAGGGTCACTCGTGCAACATCGCTGGATATCTAGATGGACCTCAGGTAAGTATTAGAGGAGCTGAGGGGGCTGCTGCTCACAGAAGGCTTTTTGTCTTAACCTCCCTGGCGGTAATCCCTAGTGTAGCTAGGGGGTTAAATTTCAGTACCATTAGCAGTAACCCCGAGCCACATTCGGGATTGCATTGCAGAATCCTGGTCCAGGTTACGTACCTTGTCACCAGGATCCTGCGATGTCCCCCCGCTGTGTCCTCTGAAGGATCATCCGCCTGATGCTCTGTGTGCCGGGCTCTGTTCCCTGCGAGCGCTGCAACGCATGGGGGCGGAGCCCGGTGGCAAATTCAAAAAGTACAAAAAACATAACACATACAGTACAATGTAATCTTACAGATTACATTACTGTATCAAATTATTTCACCTCCCTTTTGTCCCCAGTGCTCTGTCCAGTGCCCTGCCTGCACTTTTATATTATATATACTGTTCTTTCTGCCCTGGAAACTGGAGATTGTCCATCCAACAAGTGTCCCTTTACATCAAAAGCCAGAAAACGATAATAAATTAGAACACTTCAAGAATTGAGCGATAGTGATTCGTGGGGAAATTCATTTTCTTATTATTATATTATTATTTTTTTATAATTATTTATAGTTATTTATTATATTATAATTTATGATTTTGTGTTTCAAACATTATCATACCCGGCATTTCTACTAGACTCTTGTTTGGACAGATTTAAGAGTTTTATTACTAAGAATTATAGGCCTATAATATAAAACGCCAAATTTCTATGCAAAACAATGTAACGCTTTGAGATGGAAAAATCTGACATAATCATACCGCCAGGGACGTTAATGCATAGAATGCATTAAGATAAAAAACCTTCTGCCTTTACAACCACTTTAAGGATGATTTTTTTTAATACATTCCCCCGTATTCCAAATCTAGAGTCCAAATTAAATAAACCATTCAACTGATTTATTAACCAACCAATCAATTTTCTGCTAGCAGTGGCTCATATGCTTACAAACATTTTCTCTACTGTTAGGTAAGGCATTTTTTTGGTCGATAATAGTCCTCTAAGTGAAGCGAGAAAGAAAATTACAGTGTATAAAGCTTTTGAACTTCAAGGCTCTCTCATTCGTGAGCACTTTTCTGGTACCGATAGATGCGCACTGTGTAATTTAATCTATGTATGGGGTCCTCCGAGTCACAACAACATTTCATAAAGTGTTGGCCAAATAGAGATATCTGTAAGAAAATAATAGCAACTAACAAAGACCCAGACAAGACCCTGACCCCGGGTCCCCGTTTTATGGAAATTAATAAAACTGTGTGCACCGTTTTATTTGAGGATATCACTGTTGGACACAACTGCATACAAATACAAAATGCAATAAAACAGCAGTACAATTTTGTTTTTTATACAGAAATTTAGAAAAGTTTGTGTCCATACAGAACAAGCTCTAAAGTTAAAGGGTATGCTATAAGAACATTATTATTGTAAATGACTGTTTTTTTACTGCCATATATTGACATATGATATGATCAGTTTCAATTTATAGGCTATTCTAACCCAAGAAAAAAAGTAATATATTGCAGCTCATCTGTCCTTATTTATGATGGCTGCATTTGTTTTCTTTTTTCAAATTAAGACCATATTTAGCATTAGCAAGCTCCCTTCCTATGAGCTGAACTGGAATTGCAAAATATTATCTTCCGTCCAACTATGTTCTGTAAACTACTAATTCTTTTCAACCCATGTAGTGAAGATGAGAAGATGAAGGCCTATTTTAAATTCAAATCAGATGAGCAGTCTAGGGTGACAACCGTGTTTCTCTTTACTGAAACATTAAAGCAGACATTCTTAACCAGGGTTCCTCCAGACATTGTTCCTTGAGTTGTGGCTGATTGACCTTCCATCTGATGATGCATGAATAGTTCTGGGTCTAATGCCACTTGGCGGAGCCAGCAGTATGACACCAATGATCTTTTCAGCTGTCTGTAAAAGTGTCATTCTGACCACCAGTGTAAGGGACATTCTTCCCACTGACCACCAATGTAAGGGCCTTCTTCCCACTGACCACCAATGTAAGGGGCATTCTCCCTACTGATCATCAATGTATGGGGGATTCTTCCCACTGACCACCAATGTAAGGGGCATTCTTCCCACTGACTACCAATGTAAGGGCATTCTTGCCACTGTAAGGGGCATTCTTCCTACTGACCATCAATGTAAGGGGCATTCTTCCCACTGATCACCAATGCAAGGGATCTTCTTCCTACTGACCACCACTGTAAGGGCCATTCTTCCCATTGACTACCGTTTAAGGAGCATTCTTCTCCGTGACCCTTCATGTAAGGGGCATTCTTTCCACTGACCACTAATGTAAGGAAGATTCTTCCTTCAGACCACCAATGTAAGGAAGATTCTTCCCACTAATCACCAATGTAAGGGGCATTGATCCCAATGGCCACCAATGTATGGGCATTCTTCCACAATACCACTAATATAAGGGGGATCCTTTCCACTGATCCCTGACTACCACTAAGGGATAGTCTTCCCACTGATCACCATCCGTGGGACAGAAAGTAAAGAGACTCTCTCCAATGGGGACATGATCACCAAAAAAAAGAAATAAACGTGACAAAAGTCCTAACCCTTTTGGACACCACTAAAAATATGTTCATTGCTATTGCCTGTTAGGCTGTCTAATGTCATGGGGTCAGGAAGTAAGGGGACATTTCCCAAACAAAGACATAAACATTAATAAAATCCTGATAGATGTTATAACTTATAACTACTCTCCACTTGATTATAAAAAGTAAAAATTTGCCATTTTGGCAAATTCTTTCAAGTCAATAAGGGGGTGAAATTGAGACGATTTTCAGGTGGGTTTTGAAATTGAAATAGGCTTTAAATGGCTCTTAAGGGTTATGCTCCTTAAAATGTATGAACCTTTTTAAAAAGTTTTTTTTTTTTACTTATTTTTTTTTAAATATAGTGGTGACTGTTGCTGAGTTGGAGCTAGGGTTACATTTAGAGGTTGGGTTAGTACTGTAGCAAGAGGGAGGGTTAAGGTTATGGTTAGAGTTAGGGTTAAGATTAGGTTTAGAGCTAGGGTTAGCATTACATTTAGGATTGAAGTTAAAGTTACCTTTGGTGTCAGGGTTGGCTTTGTTTATCTTTATTTTGTATGTTTCTTTTATCAAGCATATTAGCAGCCAGGATAGTTACAGTAAAGGAATGCAGTGGTGTCTCCACCCCATGCAGCTGGTTGGACAATAAATTAGCACCACCACACAGATCTGCCTATCCCACCTATCAGGATGTACCTTGTGCACACATGTTACATCCTCTCACTCGCTCCTAGTACTGCTCCTTCCCCTTTCCCAATCTCAATTTTGCTGTACAAGCAATGGCAGGAGCCTATATTAAAGTGATTGTAAGGGTTAGTTTAAAAAAAAAAAAAAAAAATAACAAACATGTCATACTTACCTCCACTGTGCAGTTCATTTTGCACAGAGTGGCCGTGAACCTGTTCTTCTGGGGTCCCTCGGCAGCTCTCGCGGCACCTCCCCACATCACATAACCCCCTAAGAGAAGCGCTCTCCTGGGGGGTTACCTTGCGGGTGCGCTCCTGTGTCCAGCATTTGGCGTCCATAGAGGCCAAATGCAGGACTCGGCCCCTCCCCCCGGTGCCTGCGTCATTGGATTTGATTGACAGCAGAGGGAGCCAATGGCTGTGCTGCTATCAATCTATCCAATCAAGAGCCGAGAACCCTGGGCAGAGAGACAGCGCGTCCCAGTGGGTCAAGTTCTAGGGCTCAGGTAAGTAAAATGGGGGGGGGGGGGGGGGTCCGGTTACTGGTTACTGCCAGGTGTTTTTTTCACCTTAATGCATAGGATGCATTAAGGTAAAAAAACACGTAGCTTTACAACCCCTTTAAGACCAATTTGCCTACTTTTGCTAGTAACATTCAATTATTAAAGGGATACAAAGCTACATTAAATGTTATTAAATCTGTGTTATATCTTCAGCTTTAAGACATAGCACAGATCCATCTCATAAAAGTGATGGTCAGTTTGCAATTAATACAGTATATGAACTGTTACAGAATGCATCACTGAGAGTCCTGTTTCACCTTCATGGGACCTGGCTCTCTAATAGGGTAAATTTTACTTCTTTATATGACATAATGATTAAAACCTGCATGCAAATTGCGGGATCATTTGCATCCAAGTTGCTGCCTTTTTATCACCTTGATGTTATTAACAGACCATCTCCAACTTAATTTATATATGCAAAGAAATGAGATTTGGGTGTAATCACTGCTGATATATTGTCTTCAGGAGTGGAAAGGGCTCATCTACAATTTCTAAGCAACTGAATACATAAATAAATACAGAGAACGAATATGCTGCCACCCTGAAGTTTCCAGCTCCCTACTGGGAAGATAATAACCTTGTCTAATGGGCTTCAGAATTTTAAGAGAGTGGTTTAAAACCAAAACCAAGCCACTCTGACAGACCATTGTTAAGGCCAGTCTACAAATGGGCAGATTGCATATTGACAACAAGAAATTGCTACACAATTTGTTAATTTTAGGTGCACTGAGATAGGTCAGATCTTCCTGCCATTCGTAAGTTTGGTAGATATATTTCACCCAACCTTTGAGAACAGAGTTGCTTGATTTTATTGAGCCTAATTTCATTGGTCTCAATTTTCATCCCATTGATCTCCTGAACATCAGTGAAGACCTGGTGGAAGACTGAGACCTGCACCAGTCCACCGGACATGGAAAAAACCTTTTGGGTTCACTCTTATTTAAAGTATAACTAAAGGCCAACATTTTTTGTGTAGAGGGATTAGGCAGCAATTAGGTTTTAATTGCTGCCTATGCTCCCTGTTAGGGAGATTAACCATTATCACCAGAAGTGAATTGTAAAGAAAATCCCACATTTTGAGTTGACCCTTAAACAGGAATAGAGAGATATCTTCCAATTGGTACACTAATTCTGGTCTCCTTGGTGACAACCAGGATTTTCAGAAATTTAAAGGGATTTCCTTTCACTTCTTGTTTTAGGTATGTTATAGGAAGTGAAGCGTAATCTCCTCAGTTGGACAGAGATGGTGTTCCGTCAGATTAGGCAACCCGTCAGAATTGGTAACGGAAGTGACGTTCCGTCACCGCCATCTTGTTACTCCCCGCACTCCTCCACAGTAACGATACACTGAGAAGGGGGCAAGCGGACATCTTGTTATACCCACCAGAGTTTTGCATCTCACAGTTATTTTTAACAGGAAACGGAGCATATATGTATTTTGAAATCCATCGGACTGTTTACATGTTGAATTATAAAAACAGCAGTGTTCTGTCATATTAGCAAACCTGTGAGATCAGCAGGTTTGCCACTGCTTTTAAAATTCAACATCTAAACAGTCCGTCGGATTTCTATATACTGTATTTCACCTTATACTCCAGTGGGTGTAACAAGATGTCCGCTTGCCCCCTTCTCTGTGTATCATTACTGTGGAGGAGTGCGAGTTGTAGCAAGATGGCGGCTGTGACAGACCTAGCCGGGACAGAGGCTGTTGGAGGGGACGTAATGCAAGCCTCTTGCCTTGCGATTATGGGCCCTGGCATCTGGGGGAACGGTGCTGTTTGTGAGCTGTATGCCTGGGGACCGCTGAGCTGGTTTTACTTGGATTCAGGTCCATGCTGGCCCCCCAAGACACATAGACTCTGGACATGTCAGATGCTAATATCATCAACCCAGCCACCTGTCTGTTGTCTTGTATAATGCAAATGAGTAATCTGGCTTGACACAGATTCTAAAGAGTATTTCACCTATTGTTGTATGTGCTAATTAACCCTGCAATTGAATGAAGGAGTCCAGTGTTGATTTATATAATTAGCTCATGCTAATTAGGTTAGGTTTTTAGTCATCCGGCTGTATATATGTGTGTGACATCTCAAATAAAAGCTATTCCTGATGTACTCCAAGACTGGTGTTGTCTAGTTCTTGTGGGTTCCTATAGCCAGATCCATTGGACTCATTTTCCAGGACTTAGGAAGCATTTACGGCGGACACCTTGAGTACAGGATCCGTCACAGCGGCAATGGAACATCACTTCCATTACCAATTTTGATGGGTTGCCTAATCTGACGGAACAATGGCAAAAATAAAACTGACAGGAGTAATAACTCTCCCTTCTTCTGTCCAAAATGTAAAAAAAAGTTTTTGACTTAATTCTACTTTAAAGGAATTTAAAAGAAGTTCTATTTCCTCTGTGAAACATTTGAACACAAGAGCAAGCACTTTCAATCTTTATCCTTATTTTTCTATCCTTAAGTTGAACACCATCTACCTGTCCCAACTGATGCTTTGAGAGGCCACACCAACAAGCAGAAACTCATGCATGGACAGCCTTAAGTCGGTCTTAGGTTTTAGAGGGTGGTTCAGTCTGATAAGCTACAGGCTATGCTAATCATACAAATATATTGTCAATAGAAAGGAAAGGGGGTTCAGTATGATGCTCTAGGTACTATTAATCAGGGAGGGAATCAATTGTATTCTGAAAATATTTTTTTTTTTTAAATAAATATTAGGGAATATGGAGACATTATATATACGGATAGTGCCACAAAAATATGCCGCCCTATGGTACTATCACTCCGCGCTCCTGGATATAAACGCACTTAAAATATGGAAGATAAAACACGTGAAAATATCTAGTAATGACTACCCGATATCACTAAAGCAGCTACTGTAAATACAATACAAGACGGTAAAAAGGCAATATAAAAGTCCAGGTAAAATAACCAAATCCTGCAAAGGAAAGGCACTTATCCTAATAAATATTGCAGCAGCGCTAAAATACAGTCTTTTTAGATAAAAAGAGTTCATAAAACATCATGGTGTCCCGGAATATAGTCTATATTGGTGCAGTGAACCAAAACTTCTGGATATATAGTGATACACCTTCCACCGGATAAGCAATTCTTTCACCGCGTGCAGGTCACACTCCCCTTTGGGGATGCACTCACCAGAAATGAAATGTATATCAGCATTTCAATCCAAAGCTATAGGCCACTGTCATCTCCTCAGCACGTCCACCTTTTCCTCGTCTGCCAAATACCAGAGCGGATCCACTCCAACCCCGCATATGAATATGAAGAAAAAAATGTGCGGATAGCGTAGTACAGTTTAAACCCAGATAGCTTTATTAGACATCAAATATTCCCCCCTCTTTAAAACTGCGTACCAAAAATATGTGATAAACCAGCCTTAAGAATGTAAAGGGTGCACTCAGCCTGTTTTGCCCCTCCGTCCGCCGGAACTCGGGCGCCAAAGCGGTGTATAGAATTGGTTTTTCCTCCACTTCCTGGTTCGCTTTGCTGCTGGAGCGCACCCTGGAGCGCATACGTCACTTCCTGCGAGGTCACGACTCTGACGCGTTTCGTCACTTCCGGACGTCGTCTGAGGGTGTGACCTCGCCACCGGAAGTGTAGTTTAAGTATGAGCAGCGCCCAATCAGGGCCCTGCACAGTGTGATTGACATACCTTATGGCAAATGGGAACTTGCGGCTGCTAAACACTGGAGTGCTTAGCCGCTGTCTGCATTGTATGCTAGCAATAACATTCTAACTGCTAGCACTAGCATTTTTTTTTTTTTTTTTTACCTTGTACCATATCGTGCTTATTACATACAGTTGCATTTCTGATTTACATTTTGCATTTCTACAACTTAAATACCGCGCTTTTATACACAGTAATGTCGCACTTTTAACCCTTCCATCACTTGTCATTATATGGATGCCGCTGTGAGTGCATATGTGTTGTAATCTTTGCATTAAGATGCATGTTGGTGCATTTTAGTGCTGTGGTTCATAAATAATTCTTCATGCTGAACCCACCTGGTGGTCAGTAACTTATTTGGTACTGAGTGATGCCCTTATAATCAGTGTCTCACTCTGCATCCATATTACCACATAGTGATTTTAGTGTCACTCAATGCGCTGATGCTATTTAACAATGAACATATCAGTGCTCACATCCATCAACCAATTTATATATTAGTGCCTCCATACATATGTTGCTCGCTAGAGATCGCTAGCGTGGAGATAACTGTCCAATTGTGTAGGTAATATAAAATATAATACTTAAAATATTTCAAATATTTAAATAAATACCAAAATATATATATTACTAAAAAATATATATATAAAATGAATATAAAATGAAATGTGATGGGGTATAATTCTCAATACTGTGATGGGGTATAATGGGGTATCTTTATCTTATCTTTACGCCATTGACTTCAGCGCAAAATCACAGTATTGAGAATTATACCCCATCACATTTCATTTTATATTCATTTTATATATATATCTATATCTTATCTTTACGCCATTGACTTCAGCGCAAAATCACAGTATTGAGAATTATACCCCATCACATTTCATTTTATATTCATTTTATATATATATTTTTTAGTAATATATATATTTTGGTATTTATTTAAATATTTGAAATATTTTAAGTATTATATTTTATATTACCTACACAATTGGACAGTTATCTCCACGCTAGCGATCTCTAGCGAGCAACATATGTATGGAGGCACTAATATATAAATTGGTTGATGGATGTGAGCACTGATATGTTCATTGTTAAATAGCATCAGCGCATTGAGTGACACTAAAATCACTATGTGGTAATATGGATGCAGAGTGAGACACTGATTATAAGGGCATCACTCAGTACCAAATAAGTTACTGACCACCAGGTGGGTTCAGCATGAAGAATTATTTATGAACCACAGCACTAAAATGCACCAACATGCATCTTAATGCAAAGATTACAACACATATGCACTCACAGCGGCATCCATATAATGACAAGTGATGGAAGGGTTAAAAGTGCGACATTACTGTGTATAAAAGCGCGGTATTTAAGTTGTAGAAATGCAAAATGTAAATCAGAAATGCAGCTGTATGTAATAAGCACGATATGGTACAAGGTAAAAAAAAAAAAAAAAAAAAAAAATAAAAAAAAAAATGCTAGTGCTAGCAGTTAGAATGTTATTGCTAGCATACAATGCAGACAGCGGCTAAGCACTCCAGTGTTTAGCAGCCGCAAGTTCCCATTTGCCATAAGGTATGTCAATCACACTGTGCAGGGCCCTGATTGGGCGCTGCTCATACTTAAACTACACTTCCGGTGGCGAGGTCACACCCTCAGACGACGTCCGGAAGTGACGAAACGCGTCAGAGTCGTGACCTCGCAGGAAGTGACGTATGCGCTCCAGGGTGCGCTCCAGCAGCAAAGCGAACCAGGAAGTGGAGGAAAAACCAATTCTATACACCGCTTTGGCGCCCGAGTTCCGGCGGACGGAGGGGCAAAACAGGCTGAGTGCACCCTTTACATTCTTAAGGCTGGTTTATCACATATTTTTGGTACGCAGTTTTAAAGAGGGGGGAATATTTGATGTCTAATAAAGCTATCTGGGTTTAAACTGTACTACGCTATCCGCACATTTTTTTCTTCATATTCATATGCGGGGTTGGAGTGGATCCGCTCTGGTATTTGGCAGACGAGGAAAAGGTGGACGTGCTGAGGAGATGACAGTGGCCTATAGCTTTGGATTGAAATGCTGATATACATTTCATTTCTGGTGAGTGCATCCCCAAAGGGGAGTGTGACCTGCACGCGGTGAAAGAATTGCTTATCCGGTGGAAGGTGTATCACTATATATCCAGAAGTTTTGGTTCACTGCACCAATATAGACTATATTCCGGGACACCATGATGTTTTATGAACTCTTTTTATCTAAAAAGACTGTATTTTAGCGCTGCTGCAATATTTATTAGGATAAGTGCCTTTCCTTTGCAGGATTTGGTTATTTTACCTGGACTTTTATATTGCCTTTTTACCAATATGGAGACATTAAGAGCAATTCCAAGACAAGGGCAACTAATCAGTTAGCTACCAGTGCTACCCAATAAACTGTGTAAGCAAATTCACTTAATTTACTGATTTTGTCCACAATTCTTTGCATTCATTATATAAAGAGAAAATTTGACCAAATTTGGTCATCTTGTGCCACGTACACATGAGCGGAATTTCCGTCGGAAAAATCTTGGATGTTTTTTCCGACGGAATTCCGCTCAAGCTTGGCTTGCATACGCACGGTCACACAAAAGTTCTCTGAACTTTCAACCGTCAAGAACGCGGTGACGTACAACACTACGACGAGCTGAGAAAATTAAGTTCAATGCTTCTAAGCATGCGCCGAATTGTTTCCGAGCATGAGTAGGAATTTGCGCATCGGAATTGGTACAGACGATCGGAATTTCTGATCGGAACTTTTTCCGACCAAAAAATTTAGAACATGCTTTCAATCTTTTGCTGGCTGGAATTCCGCCAGCAAAAGTCAGATGGAGCATACACACAGTCGCATTTTCAGACCAAAAGCTCTCATCTGACTTTTTCTGGTGGAATTTTCGCTCATGTGTACGGGGCATACATCAAATTGAGGATAAACAAGCAAAAGAAAATGACAAAGGGCAGGCATGACTAGGTAAACAATGGAGGAAAGAAGACATTGGGTAAACATAGAGGATCATGAGATATGAGGTTAATCACTAGGATAGATAGGATTGAATATTTAGCAGGGGCTTCATAGGCAGCAAGGAGAGGTAGAGAAAACTTCAAGCAGTGTGTGGATGTTGGTGGACAAAGAAGAAACATCCCACCCTCCTACCCTGCTTCATGGATCAGTGCTACTTGTTGGTTGTAGTGGGCTGGCGCTTGGGGTCTTTGAATAAATATCAGGGATATCATACACTAGGGACCCATTTTTGATATAGCTTATTTTGTAAAATTCCAGTTAACGGTAAGTTACCTGGGAATTTGGGATATGAAGGTATCTGCAGAAAGTCAGGAATGTCCCTGTGCCAGTGTGTTGCGGCTGTGGACCTTTTGGTGGTTCCACAGATACAAAACAGATGTCGGATCCTTAGTGCCTTTAAAGATCGTCAACCTTTATCATTATTGTTATTATCATTATGTTTCTGTTTAAAGACATGTTTGTTATATTTTGGTTATTTGTTAATAAATTGCCACTATAGGCAATTTTGTCTCCAAAATGGTGTTAATCTGATTATTACAGGTATACTTGTAAAGTGGGGTATGGGGGCATAGCAGTCTTTATGGCAAATGGTTGGTGACATCTGTTCTACCCTAGTCATCAATTTCACAGGTGTCAGGATAGGATATGCATTTATTACTCTTTATAAGTAAAACTAGTCCCATCACATCATTGACTAGCATCACCGTGCAACTTTAGAGGCAATTTCCATTTATTACACCCACTTTCACATATAATGTCAAGTAAGGCAATGAAAAAAACAGAAATGGCTAATGATAATGATTAGCAACTAATATTTCTAATTTATGCCCTTGTAATGCAAAGATTGGCAACCAGCAGCATTTTTAATATCTATGGGTACTTGACATTTCTTTTAATTATTATACAGAGTCATAAAACATGAAATGAAAGATATCTTTTGACGTATTGGTAGTGATGGAAATTACTGGAATATTAAAAAGAATTTAAGTATCAGGTAATTATGGAGCTGTCACAGCTTGTTACGTTACACTGTAGCAGTTGGGGCTCCGCTACTGTTGTGCTCAGAGTAGGAAGCCTTTATTATTCAGTGACTGCCTGCTTTGGTTCAAAGGGGTACAATTTAATTATTACATTGTACACTCTTAATTTTCAATTATTGTGGCCACAGGGAGACGCCTTTTAGGGAAGGTCGTTTAAAAGACAATTTGTGTCTTGCTGAAGTGTGAGAAAATACCATGAATGTAGACATTTCCTACAGGCTGGCATCTAGTGCTCCTGTACAGAAATAAGGTCGGGATATGGAGGCACATAAGACAACAGTGTTGCAGATGGCATCTTGGAGATATGTAAACAAGTTTTCAACTTGTTCTGGCAGAAAAATTTGATATAACGACATTTCGGTGACACGATATTAAGTGATAATGCTTTCTGTCTGAGGTTCTAATATGCCCATTCTAAACTGTCAGCAGTTGTCAGCTACTTGTAATATCATTTTAGCTAGTCATATTTCACATGCCATGCAACAGAGCCGGTCGGCATTTACAAATAGTTTAGAAGATTAGAGATTCGTTTGCCAATGATACAATGTAGAACCAGGCAAATGATTAAAGAGACACTCAAGCCAAAACGGCTGCCCTGCTGCCTACTGAACAGAGGAGGTCACCATTCAGTCACAGTGCCATCCTGTTAGGCTTCTATCTATCTGCTGTAATCATATTGCCAGGGCCACAGAAACCTTAAGAAATGATCTTGCAGTTGGCTGTAAACAAATGGAATGTGGGCTAATAATCTCCACCTAGTATTTATGCCTCTATTAAAATGGCACTGTGCAATATCAGTGGCCACATGGCAATGTGCAGGCTCTAGTACCATGATTTCATATAGTAATATGGCTTCACCATGGCCTTGATTGCAGGAAATGACTATTGTAACAATATGGGGTTGCTTTACAAAAACTGTGCAAAATCTGGTGCAGCTGTGCATGTAGCCAATCAGCTTCTAACTTCAGCTTGTTCAATTAAGCGTTGACAAAAAAAACCTGGAAGCTGATTGGTTTCTATGCAGACTTGCACCAGATTTTGCACTCTCGAGTTTTAGTAAATTAGCTCCCATGTGACTCAACATTTAACCCCCCTGGCGGTAATCCAGAGTCTGGCTCGGGGCAGGAACTTCAGTACCAAAAGCGGTAACCCCGCGCCAGACTCGGGCTTGCGTTGCAGGATACAGGGGGAAGTTACTTACCTTATCCCCTGGATCCTGCGATGTCTCCCCGCTGTGTGTGTGCGAGCCGTCTGCTCGCTCGATTCACACAGTGCCCGAGTGCCGCTGATCTCCGTTCCCTGCGACGTTACGACGCACGGGAGCGGAGATCGGCGCCAAATTCAAAAAAGTTTAAAAACACAAAACACATACAGTACTGTAATCTTACAGATTACAGTACTGTATACAAAAAATACACATCCCCTTTGTCCCTAGTGGTCTGCCCAGTGCCCTGCATGTCATTTTATATAATAAAAAGATTTTTTTCTGCCTGGAAACTGGAGATTGTCCATAGCAACCAAAAAGTATCCCTTTATGTCAAAAGTGGTTTAGACCAGCTAGAAAACATAATAAATTAGAATCACAATTTATCATCATCATCAAACACTAAATTTAATGACAGCAACTATTCTGCAACTATAACAATATAAAAACGCCAAATTTCCATGCAAAATAATTGTACCACTTTCAGCACAGAATTCCAGACAGAATCATACCGCCAGGGAGGTTAAGTATAATTATTTTTTTTTTTCACTTAGAGTAGTAAGTGAATTAGAACCAGTGTCATGTGTTCATTGCTCCCTCTGTCTCTGGTTACTGCTCTACCAGCAGTAGAGAAGAAATCTTCCAATGGGGACAAAGATGGCAAAAAAAAAAAACTAAAAATATTTCAATGAATATCTGAGCCTGTGCAATATAAACTTTTTACTAGCCATTCATATCTATGGCACCTGGGCTTCCCGGGAGGTAGAAGTATGCTGGAATTTACAACGCACAGGCTCTGGCGCTCATATGCAAGGACCCTTAACCCTCTGGTAATCTATCCAAAATTAATTAAAAAAATTTTGACCTTAAATATACTTTAAGTAGTGTGACACCAACCTAGAAATGCCATGTTGCCCTGACTTTAGTTAGCATGACATTTACTCTAGAGATTATAACGTGGCATTAAGTTTGTTTTTGAACGAATTCTGTTCTATAAGAACGGCATTGCATCTCTATTGCCACGCTGGGCCCCATTTAATTTAAAAACAGGCCTGTAATTCCATTCATCTACAAAGATGAAAGAAGGCCGTTAGACACTCGCTGACGCACATCGCTGCTCTGAGCTGAAGCAGGAATATAGATACACATAGAACTTTATCTTCCACTCACATACTAACTAGCAGGTAAGGTTTAGAATGAGTACGGATGACTAATTCTAGTAAATCTGAAAGTTTAACTTATTGCTATTCAAACCAGTGACATCTTATGCAAGTAATGTGCAGGATCATATGTTGGGCCCTCCTGAGCAAGAAAAAGAAAGTGTTGCACACCCAGCATGTTGCGGCAAAAAATGGGTGCGTTTTTTATTGTGATGAATATTGGCAATGGCTAAATGGGAAGCAGAGATCAGTAGGAAGTGATGCAGAGTTCAGAGATCAGTAGGAAGTGACGCAGAGTTCAGAGATCAGTAGTAAGTGATGCAGAGTTCAGAGATTCATAGTAAGTGACGCAGAGTTCAGAGATCAGTAGTAAGTGACGCAGAGTTCAGAGATCAATAGGAAGTGACGCAGAGTTCAGAGATCAATAGGAAGTGATACAGAGTTCAGAGATAAGTTAGTGGTTAGTGTCACAGAGTTCAGAGATCAGTAGGAAGTGATGCAAAGTTTACAGGTCAGTAGGAAATTATGCAGAGTTCAGAGATCAAGTTACATAACAGTTACCCCCACCTACTGGAGGTGGAGCCCAGGGGAGCCGAATATCACAGCTGCTGTGGTATCTATACTATGTAACCAGCAGCTGCTACTGAAGTGCCAGCTGGTTACTTGACAACTGTCATCTGAAGAGGAAGGAATGTTTCATCTGATCCTCTCCCCCTGCCTCTCCCCCAGTGCCCGATCTCCTCCACATCCCAAGCGCTAGGGATGCAGTAAAGATTCATGTAGGAGAGTAGCGCTTGTGCTGTTGATGGGATTGGGTGCAGGGGGAGCAGAAGGGGAAATGATCAGATGAAATATCCCTTCCTTTCTAGATGACAGCTGTCAAGTAACCAGTCGGCGCTTCGGTAGCACCCGATGATTACATAGTATAGATGCGGCAGGCAGTTGTGAGGTTCGGCTCCCTTGGACTCCACTTCCAGCTGGGGGGGGGGGGGGGGACTGTTATGTGCAGACAAGAAAGACAGGGAACTGGCATCTCCTCATGTTGTGCAATGTGTAAGGGCACAGTGGGCCCCCCTCCCTTGAGGCCTGTGTGCACCTCACACATCACACCCATGGATGATATGCCACTGACCCAAACCCTGCAGGAGACATCAGAAACATTTTTGTGAAGTGAAGCCAATTTCCCTTATTGCATTAGTATAAGTGAGAAATCCGCTTGGCCAAGTTTAAACCACATTCTCCAGTTAAAATGTTTAAGCATAGGCTATTCTTTTAAAATCTCTGGGCTAAAAACTGACCCAAGGAACCTTTGTTTCAGGGGTTTTAGGCTGATCTCAACCCTATAAACCCACTCTTACATGTATTGCAGAGCATCAGGCAGGGAAGTGCTGTAAAAGCATCCTTTGCAGCTGTGTACAGGTGACCTTCGCGCTACTAAAATTAAGGACTAGGAATGTGTATTATTAAAACTGCAGACAAATATGTGTGAATGTGTAGTGTCATAAACAGTGCTAGAGGTGAATGAGCGGTATAAAAACCTGCTCAAAGTGCTAAAATAATGTAAATAAATAAATCTTACATAAATACCAGCAGCAAAATCTAATAGTGTACACAACACACAAATAGAAAAATATAGTAAAAGTGATTTCGCGCACAGACCTACACGTGATAAAAACATGTGATAAACAATAAATATAATAAAACACGTGATAAATATTCATTTATTTTTCACGTGGTTTATTATATTTATGGTTTACGTGTGCTTTTACCGTATGCGCGAAATCACTTTTACAATATCCTTTGCAGCTGAGCTCCATAGAGTTGAGAGCAGTTACAGAGTATGATACTTCCCCATCTATCTCCTGTACTTGGTGATGTTACAAAGGGCATGATGACATAAGAGAAGCATCTGTAGGAGGATGGAAGCAAGGGAGGAGGGAAGAAGGAAGGAATCAAGGAAGGATGTAGGTCATAACTCCTAAATGCCCCTGTTATGAATAATCAGTCTTCCTTTGGTTTAGTCCCCCTGTCCTACTTGTATGTTTGAAATATAGATTAATATAATTATTTATTTAGCAAAAGTATTTACATGGTTGTCTGCATATGTATTGCTTCTAAATCCCTGGTGCCCAACCTACATCCCTTTGGCATGTACTAAGTGTTCCTTAGGCTTTACCAGCTAATAGTCAGTGGCACGGGAGTGACATAATCACGCTTTGCCAATCAAGCATCCGGGAGGAAGAATGTGAGAAGATGGAAGCGCCTGAGAGCACTAACACCGCTGTGAATACTAGTACACTATGGGGTTGATTTAATAAAACTGGAGAGTGCAAAATCTGGTTTATATGTGCATAGTAGCCAATCAGCTTCTCAGCCAATCAGCTTCTAACTGCTTGTTCAATTAAGCTTTGACAAAAAAACAAACCTGGAAGCTGATTGGTTTCTATGCAGAACTGCACCAGATTTTGCACTCTCCAGTTTTTGTATATCAAGCCCACTGTCATAAGACTCCCTGATGCCATTTTTAATGCAGATGTTTAATTCTGCTTTAAGTTATGATATCTGAAATCTTTTTAAACCATTTTATCTGCAAATACTCTTCTTTTGTCCATCCAGTACAAAAGCTTTGCTTTCCAGCACCATGATGAGACAGACTCACCATTGTATAGTTATCCAGTTTACTTACTCATATGGTTTTGAGGAATATTGAAAGTCTTAATGCTCCCTGTCAAAAGGAGAAGGAATCTTTTAGTCACATTCTGTGATTTACATGCGATGTAGGTTTAGTGCAAGCTTCAGCTCATCTATCTGCTGACAAGGGGGACATCAAGGTCGGGAAATGTCTAAGGGACATTTGAAACAATTCATATGCTACTCAGCAGATACAATTATTGTCATAACTGGAGATCCGCACAAGACTGACTGCATTTTACCTGAATCGGCAGACATTAACAGAGGCCTCTTGAGTTTACTACAACATTCTGTTTGGAACCAATTATTTCTATTTCAATGCATCCATCTTCACTATATTTCAAGGCAACTCTGAGGCTTAAAAAAAAAAGGAAAACCAGGTGTCGGATATAAAGGAAAGGTGTATAGTGGAGCTTGCACATATCTGCTGCAGCAGCCTCTAAAACTCTGCCCTAATGCCGAATCCCTGGCCACTAATTTGTAAGTAGATTATATTGTGTTTTTTCAGGACGAATCAGGCTTTAATTTAGTGGTAAATGGTGATGGATATCTCCTGATTTTTTTTTTTTCATTATCAAAAGAAAAATTGGTCCAAAATAGTGAAAACATTTTTTTTTTTTTAAATCTAGCCGTATATTTCTAGCTACTACCATAACCTTCCACCAAGGAACAACCCAAATTAAATTCTTCTGCTCCTGACGATCGCAGCAATACCTGTCATGTTTCACATACCTTGTGATATGCCTTTAAATGTTATATGTATTATTCTGTCCGTGGTCCCTCTCTTTCCTGTATCTCAGCTTATCCTGTATAGTTAGCTCCACTCTTTAAATAAATATACAGTACTTCGCGCAAATTAAGAGCAATAAAAGGAATATAAGAAAGGCAGTAGTACCGACTAGATTCCTCTGGGGGCACTAATCATAAGTGCAATACCAGGGTGAGTGATTAAAAAAGTGATAAATAAATATAGCGTGATGGTTAAAGAACCTCAATAGTGAATAAAGTCTAAAATGCAGTGTGAATAGAGATAGATATATTATCCTAAATATGTGTAAATATGTCACACCAAATAACTTCAATATTGCAATGATAATAAATCCTAGGATGGTTATGGGTGCTAGACCCTAAAGTGACAGTGCATCTCAAATGCGTGGCATAGGACAAATAAAACAAAAAAGGTGAATCAAAAACACATTGAATAAGTGAAAAAACACTTATGTGTAGCCTAAAAGTGTTAAGACCTATAAGAAGTGTACCAAGTGCAAAAAATTGTGATCAGGTAAATAGATGAATGAGAGCATACACATAAAATGTCCATATATAAAATATAATATAAAAGTATAGTCCAGCTAGGTGCAGCTCAGTGCAGAAGATGAGACCAAAATAGCCCAATAGGATATCCAATAGTGGTTTCACTTAGTTGTTAATATATTCTTGTAGTCATTCATCTATTTAAGTGGGGTGCTCCTAGTCTTGTCTCCCAGAACTCTCACCTTAAGTAAGGTCAAATGAGCCTTTCTGGGGTATCCAGGTTGCCCCTAATAGTGGTTATGGTGGTGTCCTACTGTCGGGTCCTGCCTTGTCCTTCCTCCTCTGTAATCCAGCCCTATAGCGCTAGGTAACTCCCAGCAATACCAAACAAGGGGGGAGAAAGGAGAAAAGGAGGGGGCTCCACTAGTGTAGTAGTTTAAAAAGTACCCATTTATTAAGCATAAGATAAAACTCGTACATAAAATCAATTCAAACAAGGCAAAATAGGGAAAAATTCACCGGGGGCGTCCACAGCGCCTACTTGCGTCCTTCTCTTGGTTTTGCCTACGGCCACTCCCTACGCGTTACGACACGGTCACGTGTCTTCATCTGGGGAACCGGATTGGTCAGGCACTGTGTGTTTATATGACGTACAGAGCGGAAGTTGTTCGGCGGCCATCTTGGTTGTGGTCTTATATCCTATAAACCGCGGCCATGTTTGTAGGGGTTTATATATCGGGACCACGGCGGCCATATTCTTGGTAGATTGGTCTGTTAGAGGGCGCCGCCATATTAATGGTGGTACACGGGACTATATCTGTCGTAGTATCTATCAATGCAGGTTAATGCTAGAGATAGCAGTATGCTTTACTGTCTGCATACTAAAGTGCAAATAAGTACTGGGGACTACTAGTAATAGTAACAAAAATATTGTAAAGGTGTATATCCATATCGTTCTAATCCTTAATGTGTCATATATGACGGCGGCCATATTTTTGGTAGATTGGTTTAATACAGGGCGCCGCCATTTTAATGGTGGTAAACGGAGCTATAATTTAATATTGGCTCTCCATATACGTAAATGTTAGAAATAACAATAAACTTTAATGGCTGCATAATAAGGTGCTTGCAAGTCATAAAGGTGATGACAATATATATATATATCAAACAACTGTGTAATACTAGGAGGGAATAATGTTCTGATCCCTAATAATTCATATAGGGGATAAGGCGATCAACTAGTGCTAAATTAAAATAGATAAAAATAATAAAATTATATATTACTATAGTATCCATAGTATATCTATCTAGATTAAAATATCAGTAGATATGTTAAAATTATGCTTCGTATATGTAGACTCTGAATTTGGAGTCCATATGGGGTATTTTAATGCCATAGGAGGGCATACTTTGTTCTAATATTGTAATGCTTAATACATGTATTAAATGATACCAACATTAAAAGTGGGGCGCGAATAGGCCTCATGGGTCAGTTAAAATGATAGCAATACATTACAATAATCATAATATGTAACATCCCAGAAAGTAATGGTTAATCATTATTTGTTAACATCTAGGTCTAGTAATGAGTAAGTGATCATAATAGCAGGGGTGAGAGAAATTGGTGAAAGAGGTACACGATGGTGTGGTTAAAAGTTGCTTAAAAAGCAGTTCAAGTCGAACTCTACATTAAGGCCTCCTGGTGTCAGTGTCTGCATGGAGTGTATCCATTTCGATTCCTTCTGGCTTATGGTTCTTAATTTGTGGCTACCTCTCCATGATTTGGTATATTTCTCTATCGCCCAAAATTGAAGAGATGAAGGGTTTTGGTTATGTACTTCCGCAAAGTGTCTAGAGACATTATGTTTGGGAAAGCCTTTTATGATGTTTCGTACATGTTCTTTTATCCTGGTTTTTAGGGCCCTTTTTGTTCTTCCTACGTATTGGAGGTTGCAACTACATTGTAGTACATAAATTACTCCTTCTGAATGGCATCCTATAAATTCCCGTAGTTTGAACGTTTGACCAGTTTTAGTTGCGGTGAATTCGGTTCTAGTACCCTGGAATTTTTTGCAGTGTCTACACGCATAGAAATTACGACAGGGGTAGAAGCCTTTTCCCGTAAAGAACGTATACGTTGGTTTGGGAGGTGGTTCTATTACTGATTTTACTATCAGATCTCTCAGTGTAGGGGCCCTTTTATATATGATGTTAGGTTTTTCTGGTAACAATGTATTAAGGTCCTTGTCTGCCTTTAAGATGTGCCAGTGTTTATCAATCAATTTAGCTACTTCTTTGTGTTGGACATTGTAATCCAGTATAAGGCAAGGTGCCTCATTCTGATAAGGTTTTTTTGGGTAGCTTTTAAGCATATTACTTCTGTCCATACGGTTAACCATCTCAATTTGATTTTCAATCCACTGATCATCATATCCTTTTGCTTTGAACCTTTCTCCTATTTGTTTTGCTTGTCTATGATAGTCCTCCTCTTTTGTGCAATTGCGTTTTATTCTAATGAGTTGCCCTTTCGGAATGTTGAATAACCAAGGTTTGTGGTGACAACTGTTTGTAGATAGGTAGCTATTAGTATCCACATTTTTGAAGAAAGTTTTGGTTATTACTTTGTCCCCCTCCAAGCTAATATTGAGATCTAGGAAGTCTACCTCCTTCTCATCTATTTTCCAAACCAATTGGATGTTGTTTTTGTTGTTGTTTAATTTGTTCAGGAAGTTTTCAAGGGAGTTTCTATCCCCATTCCAGACAATTATCACGTCATCAATATATCTTTTATAGAGTGCTAATTGTGGTGGATATTCGGCATAGACAGCTGTATCTTCCCATTGCGCCATAAAGGCATTAGCCACCCCTGGGGCAAATTTGGCACCCATGGCAATACCTATGGCCTGTTTGTAATATACCTGATTGTGCCAAAAATAATTATATTTAAGGCAAAAATCTAAACATTTTATCAGGTATTTTCTTTGTTTACACACATAGGGACTATAGTTCCTTAGAAGCCATTTAGTTGCTGCACAGGCATCATGATGTTGGACTATAGTATAGAGTGATGTTACATCAGCTGTTGCTAGTAGGGTTCTTCCCTCTAGTACCGGTGTTACTTCCAAAAGTTGGAGAATGTGTTTCGTATCTTTCAGATAAGCTTGGGTTTGTTGTACTGCCGGTTGGATATAATAATCAATATATTGCCCCATTCGGGATGTTAGGGAGTCAATCCCATTCACGATGGGTCTTCCTGGGGGAGTAGTTGGAGAAAATGTGGTTAATCTCAGTAACATCCCCATCACTACTGAAGAATTGGCTGTCCTAGATAAAGGACTAAAACATGCACCAGTGAAAAACCTGAATAAGTTTAATACCTATATTGGGATACAAAAATACATCAGGAAAATCAATATTAAAAAATGTTTACTTAACACTCCATGGCGACCACAGAATGAAACCAAACAAACGGGATCAGCCATAGTACATAGTACACTTCGGAACAACTCAATATACAACCCACAAATATCGAATAACCAACATATTACAGTATTTAAGAACCTAGTACTACAAGATCTTGAAGCACTTAAAATAAAGAAAATTGCAGACCCCATACATATCAAGAAGGGCATCAAACTACTTACGGAAAGAAACGACTTAGTGATTCGCCCAGCTGATAAGGGAGGGGCTATAGTGCTACAATCAAAGGAACAGTATCAGAAAGAACTAGATAGACAACTTAATGATGAAGTCACATATATTAGGTTATTGGACAATCCAACGTCCAAATATAAAAAGGAACTACAACTCCTGGTCAACTTAGGAGTAAAAAAGGAAATACTGAATGCCAAAGAATCTAAATTTCTGATACCTGAAACTTGTAGAATACCTATTATTTACACAGTCCCCAAAATACACAAATGCAAAGAGAACCCCCCAGGAAGACCCATCGTGAATGGGATTGACTCCCTAACATCCCGAATGGGGCAATATATTGATTATTGTATCCAACCGGCAGTACAACAAACCCAAGCTTATCTGAAAGATACGAAACACATTCTCCAACTTTTGGAAGTAACACCGGTACTAGAGGGAAGAACCCTACTAGCAACAGCTGATGTAACATCACTCTATACTATAGTCCAACATCATGATGCCTGTGCAGCAACTAAATGGCTTCTAAGGAACTATAGTCCCTATGTGTGTAAACAAAGAAAATACCTGATAAAATGTTTAGATTTTTGCCTTAAATATAATTATTTTTGGCACAATCAGGTATATTACAAACAGGCCATAGGTATTGCCATGGGTGCCAAATTTGCCCCAGGGGTGGCTAATGCCTTTATGGCGCAATGGGAAGATACAGCTGTCTATGCCGAATATCCACCACAATTAGCACTCTATAAAAGATATATTGATGACGTGATAATTGTCTGGAATGGGGATAGAAACTCCCTTGAAAACTTCCTGAACAAATTAAACAACAACGAAAACAACATCCAATTGATTTGGAAAATAGATGAGAAGGAGGTAGACTTCCTAGATCTCAATATTAGCTTGGAGGGGGACAAAGTAATAACCAAAACTTTCTTCAAAAATGTGGATACTAATAGCTACCTAGCTACAAACAGTTGTCACCACAAACCTTGGTTATTCAACATTCCGAAAGGGCAACTCATTAGAATAAAACGCAATTGCACAAAAGAGGAGGACTATCATAGACAAGCAAAACAAATAGGAGAAAGGTTCAAAGCAAAAGGATATGATGATCAGTGGATTGAAAACCAAATTAAGATGGTTAACCGTATGGACAGAAGTAATATGCTTAAAAGCTACCCAAAAAAACCTTATCAGAATGAGGCACCTTGCCTTATACTGGATTACAATGTCCAACACAAAGAAGTAGCTAAACTGATTGAGAAACACTGGCACATCTTAAAGGCAGACAAGGACCTTAATACATTGTTACCAGAAAAACCCAACATCATATATAAAAGGGCCCCTACACTGAGAGATCTGATAGTAAAATCAGTAATAGAACCACCTCCCAAACCAACGTATACGTTCTTTACGGGAAAAGGCTTCTACCCCTGTCGTAATTGCTATGCGTGTAGACACTGCAAAAAATTCCAGGGTACTAGAACCGAATTCACCGCAACTAAAACTGGTCAAACGTTCAAACTACGGGAATTTATAGGATGCCATTCAGAAGGAGTAATTTATGTACTACAATGTAGTTGCAACCTCCAATACGTAGGAAGAACAAAAAGGGCCCTAAAAACCAGGATAAAAGAACATGTACGAAACATCATAAAAGGCTTTCCCAAACATAATGTCTCCAGACACTTTGCGGAAGTACATAACCAAAACCCTTCATCTCTTCAATTTTGGGCGATAGAGAAATATACCAAATCATGGAGAGGTAGCCACAAATTAAGAACCATAAGCCAGAAGGAATCGAAATGGATACACTCCATGCAGACACTGACGCCAGGGGGCCTTAATGTAGAGTTCGACTTGAACTGCTTTTTAAGCAACTTTTAACCACACTATCGTGTACCTCTTTCACTAATTTCTCTCACCCCTGCTATTATGATCACTTATTCATTACTAGACCTAGATGTTAACAAATAATGATTAACCATTACTTTCTGGGATGTTACATATTATGATTATTGTAATGTATTGCTATCATTTTAACTGACCCATGAGGCCTATTCGCGCCCCACTTTTAATGTTGGTATCACTTAATACTTTTATTAAGCATTACAATACTAGAACAAAGTATGCCCTCCCATGGCATTAAAATACCCTCTATGGACTCCAAATTCAGAGTCTACATATACGAAGCATAATTTTAACATATCTATTGATATTTTAATCTAGATAGATATACTATGGATACTATAGTAATATATAATTTTATTATTTTTATCTATTTTAATTTAGCACTAGTTGATCGCCTTATCCCCTATATGAATTATTAGGGATCAGAACATTATTCCCTCCTAGTATTACACAGTTGTTTGATATATATATATATTGTCATCACCTTTATGACTTGCAAGCACCTTATTATGCAGCCATTAAAGTTTATTGTTATTTCTAACATTTACGTATATGGAGAGCCAATATTAAATTATAGCTCTGTTTACCACCATTAAAATGGCGGCGCCCTGTATTAGACCAATCTACCAAGAATATGGCCGCCGTCATATATGACACATTAAGGATTAGAACGATATGGATATACACCTTTACAATATTTTTGTTACTATTACTAGTAGTCCCCAGTACTTATTTGCACTTTAGTATGCAGACAGTAAAGCATACTGCTATCTCTAGCATTAACCTGCATTGATAGATACTACGACAGATATAGTCCCGTGTACCACCATTAATATGGCGGCGCCCTCTAACAGACCAATCTACCAAGAATATGGCCGCCGTGGTCCCGATATATAAACCCCTACAAACATGGCCGCGGTTTATAGGATATAAGACCACAACCAAGATGGCCGCCGAACAACTTCCGCTCTGTACGTCATATAAACACACAGTGCCTGACCAATCCGGTTCCCCAGATGAAGACACGTGACCGTGTCGTAACGCGTAGGGAGTGGCCGTAGGCAAAACCAAGAGAAGGACGCGAGTAGGCGCTGTGGACGCCCCCGGTGAATTCTTTCCTATTTTGCCTTGTTTTAACTGATTTTATGTACGAGTCTTATCTTATGCTTAATAAATGGGTACTTTTTAAACTACTACACTAGTGGAGCCCCCTCCTTTTCTCTCTTCTCCCCCTGTTTTTGGTATTGCTGGGAGTAACCTAGCGCTATAGGGCTGGATTACAGAGGAGGAAGGACAAGGCAGGACCCGACAGTAGGACACCACCATAACCACTATTAGGGGCAACCTGGATACCCCAGAAAGGCTCATTTGACCTTACTTAAGGTGAGAGTTCTGGGAGACAAGACTAGGAGCACCCCATATAAATAGATGAATGACTACAAGAATATAATAACAACTAAGTGAAATCACTATTGGTTATCCTATTGGGCTATTTTGGTCTCATCTTCTGCACTGAGCTGCACCTAGCTGGACTATACTTTTATATTATATTTTATATGGACATTTTATTTGTATGCTCTCATTCATCTATTTACCTGATCACAATTTTTTGCACTTGGTACACTTTTTGCAGGTCTTAACACTTTTAGGCTACACATAAGTGTTTTTTCACTTATTCAATGTGTTTTTGATTCACCTTTTTTGTTTTATTTGTCCTATGCCACGCATTTGAGATGCACTGTCACTTTAGGGTCTAGCACCCATAACCATTCTAGGATTTATTAACATTGCAATATTGATTTTATTTGGTGTGACATATTTACACATATTTAGGATAATATATCTATCTTTATTCACACTGCATTTTAGACTTTATTCACTATTGAGGTTCTTTAACCAATCACGCTATATTTATTTATCACTTTTTTAATCACTCACCCTGGCATTGCACTTAGGATTAGTGCCCCCAGAGGAATCTAGTCGGTACTACTGCCTTTCTTTTATCTCGTTTTATTGCTCTTAATTTGCGCGAAGTACTTTATATTTATTCATCCTTGAAGTGCCTTATGTGAACACTATTCACTTTGCTGCAAATCTCTATTACTCTTAGACATATACTGCCCTGTCTATATACTCAACTAGCGCGAGAGACATCCATACTTT